>CAUYSK010011025.1:0-113460 GCA_963575035.1 Avahi laniger
TGCAAATTAGTGCAACCTCTGTGGAAAGCAATATGGAGATACCTCAATGAGATATAAGTAGAACTACCATTTGACCCAGCAATCCTGTTACTGGGCATCTACCCAAAAGAACAAAAGTCACTCTATGAAAAAGACACCTGCACTCGAATGTTCATAGCAGCGCGATTCACAATTGCAAAGATGTGGAAACAACCCAAGTGTCCATCAATGCATGAGTGGATTAACAAAATGTGGCACTAAGTTTTAATGCAGTAATTCTTGTAAAGGATATTTTAGAAATTTGCCTTATGTGTAATTATAATTAAGTTGGACAATTTGATTACAAAGCATGCACTTACAATAACTATGGTTTTTTTCATGGTTATGAATTTCTTGATTTTTAAAACTTTGAAGGGGAAAAAAACCCTTCTTTCCAGACTCCTAAAACCAGAATTCCTCAATTCTTCCTCTCTGGTCCTTTACGGTCCTTCTCAGGTCAATCAATACTGAAGAGTTATGTCTTGAAAAAAGGTTTTGATAGGGAAAACTTCATCTGTGGGAAATATAAAAAACTATAAATACTATATCTCTATATTTATATATATTCTCTCAATATATAGACTATGTATTTATATATGTATCTAAAATATATAGTTTTCCATTAAACACAAGTGGCCAAAATATTTGGGTTCAGTTATTTCTAATGAAATTTTGAATATTCATCAGCCTTCCTCAGCTTCTCCATTATTAAATACAACATCTGCCCTTTCATCATGAAAGTTCTTTAAATATTTAAATAATAGTCAACATAGCTATGGACATAAATCTATAAATTAAGAAAAGCTAAAATGTAAAATGTGATATAATTTAACGAGAGTATTGTGGTGTATCTTCTTATTCATCTACACTGACTTACTTTGTAATACTTGTTTTATTAAGTGTCTTGGAAGAAATTTTAGGGAGCTCAGGCTAAGTAGCTCTCCATATTCACTCTTATAGAATAGTCAGAATTGGATGGGATATGACATCTTTTCTAAATAATGAATTTTCTGCATCCAATTTAGGGGTCCATTTAGCTAATCATGCAGACGATAATGCTCTACAAATAACATGACTATATTTATCATTGAGCTGACCAAGTGTTATAATGCTGACAGGTCTGAAGATGCTTCAGTTGACTAATATGGAACTGGGTGAATTATTACAAATATTCTCACATAGAGTTGAAGTGTATAACCAGCTACTGAATCTGTATATGCAGTACATCTATATATGAAACATTCAAATTGAATTAAGTGGTTACTGTTCTTGAAACAACAGCTTGCCGTTCCAGATTAAAGCTATAAACTACTTGGAGAATGAAAAGCACAGTTTATCTCACTGATTCGAAAGTGGGAATCAAAAAAAAGTAAAATACCAGGAGAAAGCTTGTAGCCTTCTTACATTCTGTTGCCTAACACCTACAAGAAAATCTGTACTGTTCGCTTGCATTAAAATGAATTATGTATTGGGTCATACTCTGGGGTCATTAGAAGAATTATACAAGTTGAAATGAAGTTCTCATGTGACTCTGAATGTTCATAATTTAAAACTGAGAATGGCATATTCAATGGTATATTTAGTTATATTATGGGCATATGTTTGATTACCAAACTGAATTTTAGTGCCTCTAAAAAGAATTCCCTGTGAGACTATCTTAGCTTTCAATTGTCGTGGGTCTTAAGATGGTTGCTACCTTATTCAAAAGTTATTATAAAATTCACAATCTCCCTAAAATTTTTATTGTATTTATTTCTTCTAAGAACAAGGCATTATAGCAGGTATGTAAAGAACTTGGTGTAGGCTTGAGAGACAAATAATGGTAATTTTGTATAAATGACAGAAGAGGGTGGGGAATGTTGAAAAACTAGCATTTTTATAGCTGGCTTCCTCTTTAAGCATGTCTACACATATGTTCATTTCAGAGACATGCATTAAGAAAGCACAATAAAGCTTTTATCATTTCTGTAGTTAAATCCTTTTCCTTGGCTATTTAATGTTAATGTTTTTGTTAGAGAATGTTGCACTTTCAATTAATTAGTTTTTTTTTTTTCCTGCAATGAATGTAAACTTTAAGAATTGAAGAGCAGGGATTCATCCAGATGTGCCCCCAGTCTTAACCTTCTTATGTGCTATAGAGATTTTCCCTTTGAGTGACTGAGGCTTGAAGGTAATGTAACAATGGCTCTGCTGGCACTGCCAGACCTCTGGAAGGGTATCAACCTTTTACATTTATTCCAGTCTGGGATATGATTTCCTGTATTGGGTAGAGGGCATCAGTGTTTCTTTAAATGGAACTTCCTGTGTATCTTCCTTACCCACCCCTCTCTTCACTGTTATAAGTGACTGCCAGAATTGTTCCTGCTCTATTTTAAGTCAACCCATTTGACCCTTTGCTTTACTGGAAATATTTTCTCAGTCCTGAGCTGTAAGGGTTGTACTGTTTTCTGTTTGTCTGTTTTAAACTTTGTGGTAGTGTAGTTTATTCAGGTAAACTCTGAAATCCTGGCCATTTTTGTGACAGTGTTTTAATTGTCTCAGTGCATCATCATCCCAAATATTCTATCAAACACCAACATATTACTTATGAATAATTGAATGGAATTCCAGTTCAAATTCCCTGGAAACTCTGACAGAGTAAATCTTAACATGTTTGAAGGGATAAAAGCACTTTTCATGTAACTTTTTTTAACATTTCTTAATTAACTCAGTCCTGCTCAGCCCTCCTCCCCAGGGGAAAACCTGTTTTCATTTTGTTTTCTTTTCTCTCTCTCTCTCTCTCTCTCTCTCTCTCTCTTTTTTTCTTTTCTTTAATTGAGGAGTCTCATAGGAGGTAAAACTTGTTTTCAAATAGAGACTGCAAGTTGTGTCAAGCACGTCAATGGCTGCTAGAGTGCTTGATTCCTTCCCATAACTGGGAATGACCAGAAACTTTCTATATCTGCACCTCCAAATCCTGCCTTTCTGTCCCCAGAGACCGTTAGATCCAAGAGTAGACCTAAGACTGTCTTCCACAAATTCCACATCTGACGTGAAAGTTCTGCTGACTGTGGGTACTTGAGTTTGAGTCATGCTATAAGCAAGTGTCACGAGCTTTCCTCCTGGGGCTCTGGAGGTGATTCCCACCCTGCCCAATCAAATTTTACTTTGATTTTTTTTATATACTCTGGAATCTTTCCACTGTATTCCTCTTTTTGTTTATTTGTTTTACTTAAATGCTTAAACTAGCCACAGTCATTTTCTGTTACTTGAAACTAAATGACCTAACACAGAAGGTGTGGGAGAGGGAAAATGTTGAATCAAAAGATCAGAAGGACCAGGAGAATTTGGCACTTCAGTTGGAGATGAGGGTGCGGGTGGGAGAGAAGTGAGTGCAGCCCTCTCCAAAAGAATCAGAAATGCTGAAGGGTCTCCTCAAGGTAGGTGAGAAAAGATAGAGGGAGTCACACTCAGAAACCATGCTTACTAGAAATAGTAGATAAATGGAAGATTTTGAATAAGAAGTTTGTGTCGGTAGACTCTGGCCTTGGGCTAAAATGAATTTTGTACTGTTTTCTCAAGTATGTGCGTTACCTTTCCCATACCCATCAGCAAGGCCTAGCTAAGCAGAGAAAAAGTCTGAAAATGAAGTGAATCCCATCTGCCCCTAAAGGTGTCTCTGAAAATGTTTATTTCTTGGTTTGGGTGGTGATTATCTAGTTTTTTGTGTGTGTGTGTGTGTATGTGTGTGTACATATATATATATATATATTTTTTTTTTGCAAATACATATGCAAAAATTTAGTGAGCTACAGTATAAGATTTAGGTTCTTTACCTATATTAAAGAAAAAAGAGGAGGAAGAAAAAGAGGAGGGGGAGGAAGAAAAAGAAGAGGAGGAGAAGGAAAAGGAGGAGGGATGGGGATCTTATTTGCTCCCAGCCTGGCCTGATCTGAATTTCCCAGCAGTATGGAAGATAATTCGAATGCTCCCACCTCTGCCTCTTCAGGAGCCTAAATAATAAGGTGAGAGGGAAGGTGGACCAATGCCCAGGTCCTGTGAGTAAGACTGGTTTAGGGCAGCTAAAGCCATGCTGAGAGCTACCCAGCATCATTCAACAAAGGTCACGTTTGATATGCTCAACTTCTACCATTTCTGTAGAATTATGTTCCCTATTTCATATATAAGAAAATGCATTGATTTTTAAGACACATAATTCTTTTACATACCACTAAGAAAGAAAACACTGCCAATTAAAAAATTAACAGATTTTTATACTTACTTGAGATACTCTTTTAGATTTATTTCAAGATTTTTTTCCATATTTCACTCACTCTTTTGCATATCTAGAAGAGAAAAATACATTCTGTCCTATTATAAATGTATAATAAACTTATCTATTATAAATTTATATTATTATAAATGTATCATGTATACATAATAAATAAAGTGTTACCAAAATGTGGAGTGAGGTAATCCTTTTATGTATATCTTAACAAAATGTAACACAGCTGCATGTAGTTATATGTATTTTCTTTGATTAGCCTTATCATTCAAATTATGATCCAGGGACTGACAACATGGACATTTGAAAGCTTGTAAGAAATTTGTAATCTCAGGCCCCAACCCAAATTTAGTGAATCAAAGTCTGCATTTTAAGGAGGTTCCCAGGTGATTCTTATGCAAGTAAAGTAAGTTAGAAAGGTACTGTTGCAAAGTATCTGATTGTTTCTTTGCAAGAAAATATGGAATTGTGGCCATTCCTGTCATGACAAAAATTAGTTTTGCTTAATATCCAATATATACAACATCATTTTCTTTATGTGCATTTCTGTGAACATAGTAAATTTTGCTTCAATGCCTAATTAACAAGAATTTTGGAAGGTATTCTTAAAAAACCAAGTAAATTCAATATATAGAGAGTAGTAAAAATGAAGCAAAGGACATAATGATAACCTGAAAAGCTACATTCAAATTCACAAATGCATAGACCGTGGCAGTTAATGACATTTGGCCACAGTAATTGTAAAGCACCATCTATTGTATGATGCATGATGATTTTAGCAGTGCCCAGATTTTTTTAAAATGGTACTTTAGAATTAAGATATTCTTAATTCTAAAAGTTAGGTATGAAGAAGTGTTCTGTTAGCATGAAGAATCTATTGACCTGAGCTTTAGTCTGGTGAGACTTTCATTTGTTAGAAGTGGCAGTAAAGTAAGGCACAATTGCAGTCTTTCTACGTAAATTACATCAGTTTTTCTGGTAAAACTAGAATCATAGTGACAACAAAATATTTTTTAAAGTATTAGAATATAGATTGGAACAGGAAAAAGGCATAATCGATGTTTACCATGCTTTAATATCATCTTGAAGCCTCTTTTCAAAATGAACTTTCTTGGGTTACACTCTAGACCTATACCAAAATTTCCGTGATGGTACCTAGTCACCTGCACTTGTACCAAGTGCCTCAGATGACTCACACACACACTAAAGTTTCTCATGCAGAAAAGCAGAGTCTTGATTTTGAATTTCCATCCCTTCTCTGCACACAGGATGGGAAGTCATTAACAAATGATATCAGCCAAGTGAGCCAGCAGGTCAAAGTTTGTGCTATAAATATAAATTTTTCTATTTGTAGAAAAGTTTCTGGTCTACTCTTAGTTCTTTCAGCTATCTCCATACTATTTTCCATAGAGGTTGTACTAGTTTGCAGTCCCACCAACGGTGTATAAGTGTTCCCTCTCTTTTGTAACAACCTGGATTGAACTAGAGACCATTCTTATAAGCGAAGTATCGCAAGAATGGAAAAACAAACTCTGCATGTATTCACTATTAAATTGGAACTAATCGATCAACACCCATGTGCACATATGGTAGTAAAACTCATCGGAAACCAAGTAGGTGGGAGGAGGGAGGAGGAGACAGGTAAATTTACACCTAACGGGTACAACGCATGCTATCCTGGTGATGGGCACACACATAACTTTGACTAAAACAACCCAAAAGCAAATCATGTAGTTGAAATGTGTGTTCCTCCATAATATTCTGAAATAAAAACAAGAAAAGTTTCTTCTTGGAGAATAACCAGAAACTTCTGCTAATAGAACTCAGTTGTAGTTGTTAACAACAATAGCGACTTAAATTGCAATTAAAATTACTAGAGCATGAGCCTTTCTGAAGTTCTTTCTTCATTTCCATTGACAATGAGGTTGTTTGCCATTATGAAGTCCCTGATCCTATTTGACTCCTCAGGATTTTGCCTGGCCTGCAAAAATTTTAAGGTTATTGGTTTGAATTTGAAAATTTTAATGCAGTCCACAGCATGCTCAAACACAACTTAGGCTTTTATTTTCTTATTTATACTTTATGTATCTTGTTTTGTATTTGTTTATGATTGCTCTTTTATCACAAATAATTGTGGATAAGTAAACTAATAAGCAGAGTTTTTAAATTTATTTGATAAATTTCAATGAATATGTTGCCAATGTGATGATTAATTTTATCTATCAATTTGGCCAGGCCATGGTTACTCGTGTTACACAGCTGTTAGTCAAACCTCAGTCTAGATGTTGCTCTGAAGATATTTTAGGTGTGATTAACATTTGAATCAGTAGACTTTGAGTAAGACAGATTATCTTCTATTATGTTGGTGGGTCTCATCCAATCAGCTGAAGTCCTTAACGAGAAAACAGACCAAGGTTCCTTTAGAACAAAAGAATTCTGTCTCCAGACTGTCTTTAGATTCCAGCTGCAACAACTCTTCCTTGGATCTCCAGTCTGTCTACCTGCCCTTCAAAACTTGGATTGCTAGTCCCCACAATCATGTGAGGCAATTCTTCAAAATAAATTTCTTTCTCTCTCTCTCTCTCTCTTTATATATATATATATATATACACACACACACACACACACACACACACACACACACACACACACACATATCTTACTGGTTTAATTTCTTTGGAGACAAATATGTCCAACTACAGTAAACAGAATGATGTGACTTCACTCTAAAAGAGTTACACTTGATGAAAATGTTTACAAAAAATTTTCTACATCTGGCATTATTTTATCCAGAAGCTATGATAAATTTAAAATTAAAGTTCTCTTCTTATCAGCTATTATGGCTTACTGGATTCCATAACTAATCAAGATGTATATATAGATATCATATGATAACTTGCTACTCACCATTAATTTGTCATAGCCTATCTATTTTTCAGCTCTTTAAAACTAACATAATACATGTTTTCAGATGATTTAATTTTATAAGAATATTTTTTTTCTTCTGCTTCAGGTTGCAAGTTACTTTCTATACAAATTCTATGAAATTACTATTACAAATTTACAGCAAGATTTCCTTCAAAAAACTTCAATTACTGTTTAGGAAAATGATTCTAAATATGAGTGCAAGACAAGCCACCATGCAAAGCCTGCAGTTTATAATTACTCTTTTAGCCATAGTACTACAGAAATGAATTGAACATAGGCATACTGAGCTTTTCATAATTTTCTATAAGCAACAAGTATATTTTTATTTCTCTAAAACCTGAGAGTAACTACATAGCCCAGTATAGGAATATGCCAATTAGGTATTGAACAATTTGATAAGTGAATGTGCTTAGTCTATATAGGACTTCAGTAGGCAGTAGTAGTGATTAAATACTAATGCTCCAGAAATAGCAGGTCGAGGTTTAATGTGTAAACTTGGGCAAGTCATTGAACTTTAAAATCTAGTTATCTGGAAATAAGGATAATAAATATATCTGCTTCCAGAAGCATTTGTGAGTATTAAATGAAATAATCCATGTAAACTGCTAAGCACAGTTTTTGTCTCATATGAGCTCTTGTGTTATTTTATTATTGTCATTATATATATACACATATATACCAACATACAAAAGGAAAGAGCTTGCCTAATGTGGTTATCTTTGAATGATAGACTATGGTCGAATTTTATTCTCTTCTTTATACTTTATGTATCTTCAAAGTTGTACAGTCAAGTAACTATTAATAATAAGAACAAAAGCTATTTTTAAGAATAATAAAAGAAAAAAGCATTAATGGCGGAGTAAGTATTACTTATATCAGTGAGAATGGGGTTTTGAGAAGATGGAAGGGCAAGAAAGGAAAAATCAGATTGAGAAGACACAGGAACCTGGACAATATATATGTGTTGGAAAGAACGAGGCAATAAAGAGTAACCAGAGTAGATCTGAAGCTGAGGGGTAAAATGAAAGCATTGATATGGGAACTTTGGAAGTGACATGGGATGAATAGAGCAAACCGAGCTTTAGAGACTATGAAACCAGCTAGGCAGCTGCTGCCATAATACAGTCAGGAGATGAAGATGGCACAGGGATAGTAAGTACAGGTAAAGTCACAGAACACTAAGAAGTGGTTAATTTGAGAGGTACTTCAAAAAGAAAGCAGTCAGGCTTTGCAGTAAGTTAAGTGATAGTAAAAAAAGAGTCAAAAATTACTGTAAAGAAAACAACCCGAATACAAAATGGACAAAGTTCTTAAATAGACATTTCTCACAAGAACACATACAAATAAATGGCCAACAGGTATATGAAAAAATGCTCAACATCACTAATCATCAGGGAAATGTAAATCAGAACCACAATCAGATATCATTTTACTCTTGGTAGAAGGACTATTATCAAGAAGAAAAAAAAATAGTAACAACCACCAAACAACAGATAAGTGTTGGTGAGTATGTGGAGAAAAGAGAACCCTTACACACTGTTGGTGGGAGTGTAGATTAATATAGCCATTATGGACAACAAACAGTAAAGAGATTCATCAAAAAATTAAAAATAGAACTGCCATATGATCTAGCAATCCCACTACTGGGAATACAACTAAAGGAAATTATATGAGAATGTCGAAAGAGATATCTTCACTCCCATATTTATTGCAGTATTATTCACAATAGCCAAGATATGGAATCAACCTAAATGCCCATCAATGACACTGGATAAATGGATAAATGAAATGATAAACTGTGGTATATATGCAGAATGGAATACTATTCAGCCATAAAAAGAATGAAATCCTGTCATTTGTGACATGGATAAACCTAGGGGACATTATATTAAAGGAAATAAGACAGGCACAGAAACACAAATACCACATGATCTCACTCATATATGAGATCTAAAAAAGTTGATTTCATAGAAGTAGAGACTAGAATGGTGGTTACCAGGGGCAGAGAAGCTTGGGGGTCAGATGGGAGGTTAGACAGATATTGGTCAAAGGATACACAATGTCAGTTAGATTAGAAGAATAAGTTCAACAGATCTATTGTACAACATGGTGACTATAGGTAATAACAATATATCAGATTCTTGAAAAATGCTGAGAGAGCGGATGTTAAGTGTTCTCACCACAAACATGATAACTATGTAAGGTAATACATATATTAATTGGCTAGATTTTGTCATTCCATTATGTACATATACTTTAAAACATCATGTTACATGTAGCAAACATATGCAATTTTATCTGTCACTTTAAACAAATAGAAAAGAAAAAATAACTGCAAGTTTTTAACTCGGCAAGCTGGAGGCCCACAACAAAAATTGAGTAGTTTGAAAGTTAAAGGCAATTTTAAGGGCAGGATCATCTGTGCGTGGGGAAGGAGAGTTTAGAATGCAATAGCAATAGTTTAAGTGGACTTAAACTTCAGACAATTAGAAATTTCACCTTATCAATAAAGCATATCTGAGCTGGAAGAAGCCTTGAAGATAACCCAATTTATATCCCTCATTTAAGGTTTATCCAACAAAAGTGGTATGGCATTGTCCCACAGCTGGTTGAGTGCAGAACTAGAGTGAAGACCTGCTAACACCCAAGCCAGGGTTGTCGCTCCTTATCTGCCAAACAAACTTATACAAAATCCTAACTTTGAAGGTGCCTAAAAATCTCTATTTTTTGGACTGGCAAGCAGAACATTTTATTTTAAGAAGATATATTTTTTAAATCTAAGACTATATAACACATATTTCACAATATACCCAATTCTAAAGCTATAAATGACAGGATAGCTACATATCACAGCAAAGGTGATATTTTTAAAAATAGGGGAAACATTGTATTATACAGACATTAGGTAATTTTCAGTGTTTTTAACTAAATGTTAAGATAATCTATTTTTATAGATGTCTCATTACTTTTATTCTTTTTTTTTTTTGGTCACTTTTTCCTTTGAGGGAACTAAATTTGTCTACCTTACTTAGAAATGGAGGTATTCTCTTACAATTTCTTTTAATGAGGATACTAATAGATGTTTCCCAAATTTTTTTTGTCACTTTAGCCACAAAGTCTTGTCATTTCTCTAAACAGAGAGAAAATTTGGTTCCCAAAAAGGTTTTGTTAATTAGGGGTGTTGAAGATACTCAACCAGTGGTCAATCTGATCACAGTTAGCATCGGGTTAAAACAGATTTTATTTTTGAAACCGAGTTGTTTTTTTCATCTTAGACTGTTCTCCACAAAGGCCATGTTACTGTCAACTATTTAATATTTTCAAAATTAGAATATTTTAAAATCATCCAACAGCAGAAACATTAGTCCGAGAATCCATGAAATAGCATTTAAACTCTTAAGTGACTTTCCTTTTTTGTCTCTAGAGACTAAAAACCAGCTCAACATGTTTTAATTCATTCAAAAAACATTTATTAAGTTTATAATATGAACCAGGTATTTTTATATGTACAGAGGATACATTAATAAATAAAACAAAGCAAAACAAAACAGAAATATTCCTGCTTGAAATGTTGCAGATGAGATCAAAGAGGAATTAGGCATCTGATAGAATTTGTAAGCTGTGATAAGAATTTGGAATTTTGCTGTAAGGAAGATACAAAATCATAATTTTCAAACCATATGATATTATGTTTCTTTTATATCTTTCATGTTTTAAACTGTTTGGATCCTAGTTATAAAATGAAGATAGTGTTTGCCAGATTTATTAATAGCTTAAATGTAGGCTCTGAGACAAAGAAAAATGTCAAGGATAATAGTAAGGTCTCGGCTTAAGCACCAGCAAGAATAGAATTACCATTTGCTGAGGTTAGTAAGACTAGGGAAATAGCTGGTTTAGGGAGAAAAATCAGTAGTGGGTACATTTTTGTACCTACTAAAATTAAGATGTTTTTTAGATATACGAGTTTAGATATTGGCTAGACATTTGCTCAACAAGTCTAGATTTCAGGAGAAAGATAAAGTAGTAAAATATAAGTTTGGAGATTTCAGTATGAGACAATATTTAAAGCAATGTGATTGGGGATATACTCACTAAGACTGGGTATAGATAATAAAGAAAAGCTTTTAGAAGTATTTAATATTCTAGAAAATGAAGAGAAACCAGCAAAGTAGATGAAGAAAAATGCTAAGAAGTGGGCGGAGAACCAAGTAAGAGTGGGTTTATAAATTTCAGTGTGCAGGGCATTGTCTATTGATATTCGACACCATCCCCACCCTCCTAATCTTTCCCCCAGATTACAGAACTGAAAACTTGGAAGCAGCATTTCATAGAACCCCTTGCCAGCAGAATTCTGGTTTAGTTTACATCTCTGAGAAACATCCACTCATTCGTCAACGGTGAAATAGAAAGAATAGAATAGAAAGTGGCCACTGCTCTTGGAGCCATTAGATTCCAAGAGCAGTGGCCACTTGGGTGTACAAGTATGAGCTTCGCAGTGATTTCAGTGTTAATTCCTGCGAATGACTTTCCTTGTTTCTGAGATTATCAGGAAGTTGAGAGGAAGCTGAGTTAATTTGGGGTGGTTTCAGGAAATTCTGTATCTTTCTGATTTCTTTGAGGCCAACTGTAGTTCTCTCTTCCTCTTGCTCTCCCAGCCCTTTTAATTGTTGCATGAGCTTAAAGTTCTCTCAATTAAATCCCTTCCTGCTGAAAAAATTGACAATGGTTTCTTTTTGCCTGATTAAACCCTTTCATGGCAGAATGATCAACTGTGTCAATTGCTGCTACTAAGTGAGTAAGATGAAGACTGAGGATACACCATCAAACTTCACAATGTTGATGCCATTGATTATCTCGTTGTTACTATTTTCATTGTAGTAGTATGAGAGAAAACATTCTTGGAATGAATTCAATAGAAGTGGGGAAAAAAACCTATTTTGATGAGTTTTGCTGTAAAGGGAAGAATACAATTGGTAATTGGAAGATAATATAGAGTTAGAGCATTTGTGGTAGTGGTTATTGTTATTTTAAAGATAAGAGATGTTAGAATATGTACACAATCCAATGGATATGATCCAATAGAGAGGAGAAACTTGCTGAAGCAAGGAGAAGGGCAATTGCAAGAATAAAAAGCTTTTAAAGAGAGGGAAGAAATGAGATGTGTACACGATGAAAGTGAGGCCCATAGACAGGAGCAAGAACAGCACATTCAATTCATAGGGAGACTGGCAGAGTATGTGAGCCCCAACACAAGTATTATAGTTGGGTAGATTTGGTGATGGGAGCATGTTGAAACTCTGTTCCTACTGCTTCTTTTCCTACTCCTCTGTTTTCTAATGAAATTCAAAATAACTTCACTAACTAAGTGTGAGGAGGAAAAAAAGGTATTTGAGGTTGAAGGAAGGAGGAGGAAGTATAAAATAGTAATCCTAGAAAACAGTAGAGCGAATGGACATGAAAAATGTGTCTAGATTGAAGAGTGATACGAGGCTCTGCTGAGGACAGGATTCATGCATTAAAGAGAGACATGTTGACATGTTTATGTGTTTTTCTCCCAAAATTTCAGGTACTCTGGTACAGGTGAAAAATAGAGAAATGAACTTAATTGGAAATGATAATTTTACCAGCTGAGTTTAAGGAAGGAAAAAATAGGCAAGGGATAAATGTGTTGGAAAATCTGATGATAGTTATGGAATGTGAAACATGAGTTCCATAACAAAGGAAGTGAGGGTATGATGGGTGTAAGGGACAATAAAAGATGGTAAAGTCAATCCATGGAAATTTATGATATGGCAAAAGAATTACTGGAGTTGAGATAATAGAGGGGAATATAGGGACTGTTTCTTAGAGATGTAGTAGTATAAATTGAGGCTGTGAAAGATTTGCAGTTATTGAAAATAGCAAGCTCACTGATTTGGGAGTGAGGGTCTATGGTGATGAGTACTATGCAATTATTGAGGACAAGTATGTTATGAATTGATAAGGTGGAATACTGAATGGATCGGTTTTGTGAATGTAGAAATCACCCAGGATCCCTAATGATGGTAGTTGTGTGAAGAGCAAGAGAATGATCTGGCACTAAGATGTTCAATAAATAGTAATCAGTGTCCATGAGGAAGGCAGATGATTGCTGTATGGAAATATAGTGTGGCATTAGTGTGATAATTGTGCTTCAAAATAACTAGAATTATACGGAGGCTAAAGGACATAGTGCCTGGAAAAAAAACTATGAAGCTAAAGGGCATCAACCCTGCCTCTAGGACCAGGTATACACTGAACATTAGAAAAAAAAAATATCTTCCATCTGAGAGAGTTGCAGAAGCATCAGACTTCTCAGGAGAGAGCCTTGTTCAGAAACACACTTGAAGTTAGTGTGGGATTGCAATGGATGGGAGATTGGATCAGACTAGGACATGTGCAAAAGAGCTCAGATGACAAGGGATGATATGAAAGTACTGGGACACATCAGTGCGGTAAAGAGCGATAGAAGATCCATACCTCAGATAAAGGCTGATGGTCTCCTAGACAGGTTGTAATCATGATGGTGAGACAGAGAGGCTATGAGTGTTGGGGGAAGGAAATGGGGAGGTGGGCATGGACTCCTGACATAAAACCTGGAGCCCTGTGAGTTCCTTCTTAAATCATAATAATGAAATTGTTAGAGCCAGCAAAGAAGAGATGTCGCCAAGAAACATAGGAAGCTCCTTGGTTGTTCTGCTGATGGAGGTATTTAGGCCAGGGAAGTGATGTCTCCTGGCTCTGCAAAACAGTGTATTAATTTTTTTTCATCTTCAAGGTATTAATAATATCTCTCTCTATTCTACTGGATAGAATCGTGCTAAAATTATGTAATTTAAGGGGTGATAATTGGTTTAATATCCAACTGTTGGAAATTTCTGTCAGTTTACGTTTGACAAAACTCATGGAATGGAAACCAATAACAGTAAAAGAAATGTATACCATGGAGTACTATTCAGCTTTAAGAAACAATGGTGATATAGCACTTCTTGTATACTCCTGGATAGAGCTGGAATGCATTCTACTAAGTGAGGTATCCCAAGAATGGAAAGACAAGCACCACATGTACTCACCATCAAATTCATATTAACTGATCAACACATAAGTGCACATATAAGAATAACATCTATTGGATGTTGGGCAGGGGGGAGGTGGGGAGGAGGGAGGAGGGGACGGGTATATGCATACACAAAGAGTGCAATGCACACCACCTGAAGGATGGACATATTTGAAACTCGGACTTGGGGTGGGGGAGCAAGGGCAACATATGTAACCTAAACATCTGTACCCCCATAATATGCTGAAATAAAAAAAAAAGAAAGAAATGTTACAATTTTTGACAGAATAAAGAATGCAATGGAAGTACTCATTGCTTTTGCAATTTAAAATTTCATAATATTTTCTACAGCATGTGATTCTTTATAAGTCAAAAGAGAGAGATAAGGTCAATAGCTTGGTTTAAAGTGTTGTATCACCTCTGTATATATCCATCTCAATCACATAGCTATATTCCAGTTCCAAAAATACATACACATTTAGTTTTTCTTGTTGCAAATAATTGAGTATTTTGTTATGCCGAGAACTGTGCTAAATTTTAGAGACAAAAAGACAAAAGCACAGGGCCTCTGACTTCAATGAGTTCACAATATAGTAAAGAGTCATATAGGCAAATCCTAAATTATAATTCTATATAATACTTGCTATGATAGTTATAAGAGGGAAGAAACAGGGAGCCTTTTCTTTGGGGGGAAGTCTTGAGAAATACACAAAGCTTAAGCCCTGAATATTTGTTGGAATTTCCATAGTCTGTCTAGAAAATATAAAACCTCAAGTTTCCCTTTACATCTCTTCCTTATAGAGGACAGCATAGAAAGAATATTTCGCAAATCTCTGCTTCCTATTCCTTGTACTTTTTCAGCTGTCCAGCCAACAATTCTTGAACAAGTCTTACTAGCCCCAAAATGCAACTTTGCAAGCCTCATCACTATATCATCTCTCAGAGAAGGGCAAGAAGAAAATATGATTTCTTAATTTTTTTCACCTTTTCCCAAAATACTGTGCAACCTCCACTCCTTTAATCCTGTCACCCATTCTAAACCATTTGGGTTGAAGGGTTTTGTTTTGTTTTGTTTTCATTTGTTCGTTTTTCTATTCTAGATATTTTCATTGTGGTGATCTTGATGTTTTCCCTGTGTAAGAAGTTGCCTTAGCCCTGATTTTCTAGAAAACAGCACTTGAAACAAAGCTCATGTATTGAAGCTTTATTGGGAGAAAGAATCCCTGGACAAGAATGAGGAAAAAGGCACATGACGCAGAAAGAAGCACAAGCAAACACTGCATATTGCATTAATGAGCTGCTACAGTTTTATAAGAAAACTCATGTTAGTAACAAGGAGAGGACCTATAGTGCCACTGCTTCTTGGGAGCATCTGGCCAGCATCTGTCCAAGGAGAGAAAGAGAACGCATTTTTAATTAACAGAACCTTTCTGTGTTCTGTTTCTCACTGGTTAAGGGTCAGCCCACAGGATCTTAATTTCTTTCTCTCCACTTCTGGGAATTCTGCTTAAACCTTCCACATAACAGCTGGAAATTTATAGTCCTAGTAGAGCCAGTAAAACTGGAATTGGGCACCTGAGATGCTAAATGGCTCTCACTACACCTAACACATAAAGCTGGACTAAGGCTCAGCTCTTGCCTCAGGGAAAAACCAAATCAACTGATAAGGCAACAACAGCAATGGGCAGGGCATTGAGACTATGAGAGAATGTTGAATAGGATGACTCCATCAGAGAAACAGGACAAATGACTAAGAGCTGAGGAACAAATAATATTGATTGTACCTGAAGAGGTGCGTGGATAGGATCTGGCAGAATTTATTTCTTGTACTATGCAGATCAGCTTTTGTATAAGCACACAATGCCTTCACTTCTACCCCAAGAGGGGAGATGCAAGTCCAGTTCTTCAAAGCATGGCTAGTTTCTTTACTCTAAAAATACTTGAAGAGGATAAGCAAAAAAATTATATTTCCTGATATTGCTGCTGCTTCCAGAACAATAATTGACATTCATCATCTTCTTCTATTGCTAACTTGAGATTTTTCTTGACCAAGATTTCGAATGATCTTGGTTGCTTACTTGGTGGGGTTACCCAGTCCTTATCCCCAAGGGGTCAAAGCCCTTAGTCGCCTTACCATTTAGGGGGTGATGGATGCTGCAATTGTCCATTCACAGTTATCACTGGGCACTGAAACACCAAGAGATACACCAGAAAATCCCTGGTTCCAGATTTACTCTTCATTGCCTTAATTGTATAATATTAACCTCAGCTCATTATAACAATTATTTATTAACCTAGTGAGAACAGTACCTTCTTTCTTTTCCTACTGGTCCACTGGTGGTAGCCAGATGGCAATAACAGCTCCCATTTAAGTAAAAAAATGTTGCTGTATCTGTTGGCAGAAGTGTTCTACCCCATTTTGGAAACCAGGATATCTAACTTGGCAGAGACTAATTTTTCAAAGTTAGAAAACAAAAATTCTGCAGGAAGGTAACTGAGAATGATGGTGAGAAGGCCAGTTCTTCAACTTCTAGCTACTGGGAACATGGCACCATGTATCAGCCATTGGTCCAGTGAATATGCTGCACCCTGTAGGACAGCTCCCCAGTCCACAATGTATTATCCCTGAGCTAACAGATTAACTGAGCCTTCAGAATGCCATTCCTCCAATGGCTGCTTCTGGGTGATGCAAAACTAGTGAATTCCATCTTTGTAACTCTATTTTCAAACCCCTTTGCACTAAAATAAGTTCCCTTGTCTGAGACAATACTGCATGGGACACTATGTTGATAGCTCAGGCGTTCTGTAAGTCCTTGGATGACTTCAAGCAGGAAAAATGAATCCAGATCAATGTATATATTTATTTTGGTTAGGAGGAATTTCTACCCCCTCCAAGGTCCAATACAATCAACCTTTCACTTGGAGGTTGTCTGTATCACTGGGGATGGTGATATTTTGACGGCTCAGAGTTTGACCCCAAAAATGAAAGGCTGAACATTTAGTACTGATGATAGCTTTATTAGCCTTGGTGAGATGAAACCTATGCCATTGAGCCTATGTGTAGTTTATAATAATGGTTCTCAGCTCATGGATCTATAGCACGAACACTGCTATGACTAAGAGGAGACTGGCTGACAACCATAGATAATTCATGCTGACACCTGATTATTGACAGCTTTATCTACAGTGGATGCTTTCTGGTAGACAAAAACCTGACCTGCACATTTTTGTCTTCACCAATAGGTACATACACTTAACACTGCTTGAGACCTTCTTGTTCCCTATTGTCATTCGAGAGCCTTAACCAATCTGTTAAACCGTTCAATTCACTGTCCTGGGGTCAATATACATCCACACATCACCTTTCCCTCCACACTAAGTAGACCATCAAATGTGTTGATTGCAGATCTCCCCATGTAGAAAATTATTTCCCCTTCCTATTGTCCTTCAGGGCCACTTCTGAGTGAGATGTAATGAGACAACTAACTGAAATATGAATAAAGTCTAAGTACTGACCTTCTTCCTCAGTTAGACATAAGAAACCCATAGGACATTATCCTGTGAGGCCATAGGTGTGAGTTGAGAGAAAAGTGTCAGTAAAACAGGAATAAATGACATGTAACATACTTAATTGTGGAATTTACTTATGTCTCCTGGACTTGCCTCAGTCAGTCCTAAATGTACCGCCTTCATCCTACAATGGAGTTAATTATATAATTCCCAGTTTATAATCATGAGTTCAAGTTGCATACTTTCTTAGTGTCCCATGATCTGGGGTTCAGTCTCTAATAGGGACCATTAACATGGAGAAAGCTGTTATTTCAATGAATGGTAGTTCTCTACTATAGATTCTTGCTTCAGTGCCCTAAAGGTCTGCATTGCCTCTTTCTCAGTTGTAGGAGATTTGAGATGCAACAAGTTCCCTTTCCCTCACAGGGGATGTCCCAACATGTTCCAGACCACTGGATCCCTAAAATCTTCTCTGAAGTCCCTCCAAATCATTATAAGATTTCTCTCCTACCTTCTAGAATACATGTCTTACCAGAGCTTTTAAGGTAGTTGCCACTTTCTTCTCCCGAAGTCTAATTAGCATAATGTCATCAGTACAGTAGACCACCATAATGTTCTATGGCATTTTGAAATAATAAAAATGTCTGCATACTACGTTATGAGGGAATAGGAGATTCAACCTAATGTTGAAGAAAGACAGTGAAAGAATATCATTGCTACCCTTACAACTTAAAAATAAATTCCTCATACCAGACAAAAACTGTAATTGACCAGCCCTAGTAAAGACACCATATCTCATAACAACTGAAATTGGATTTGCCACCTAGATAAGTTCATAATAGTTCATAAACATCCACCATGACCAAGCAGGTATTAGCAGAAATCAAACAGGTGAATTGAATAGGGCTATGATTAGAACCACCACCCTTGTTTCTTTTAAGTGTTTGATATTGACAATAATCTCTGCAATTCCTCTCAAGATGTAATTTTCTGTATCCTGGGGTGGAGGGGTAGTCTCAGGAACTTCTATGCATATTTTCCTTTCCTACCATAATAGCACTTACCTCATGGATCAGAGAACAAATATGAAGAATTTTCACATTTTAATTGGGAACTATTAAGTTCCCAATTAAATATTTGAAGCTCAGGAAAGTTACCTCATAATAGACCCAAGTACCCACTGGACCAACTATAAAAGTGTTTGGCCAAAATTCCATTTATTATCTGAGCTCCATAAACTCTCACTGTACTCAGAGAATCATAATGGCATTTTTAGATCTGTGGGTGTCAGTATGATGTCACACCTAGATCTTAGAAAGTCTGGAAAGCTCTCAGAAAAGCACAGTTACCCTAGAAATTGTCCAAAATATTTCTATAATATTTGGGGAAATACTTACAGTGTTTTTGAAGGGTCTCTTCAATCGATGAACTATCTCAATGAACTGACAGATCTGAAACCAGGGTGAGAACTATGATTTTTCATCTTAAATGTTGATGTCAGCTTGTCTGCAATCCAAAGTTCTTTTGTTTTATTATTATGTAAATTAAGCACACCCCAGCTATCTGTGCATTTTTGTTGCTCTCACAGCCATTGTTCTAGATCTCTACGGACTAAGGCAACCTTACTGCTACTCTGGCTTTGTGGTCCATTTCAACAATTTCACGTACCTTGTCTCTCATAGTTACATGCTGCTACATGCCCTATGCCATTTCAAAATGCTATCCTCCCCCCATTAATATCTGTAATCCCAGTTAAATGGTGACATGTTCCTATAGTGACAACCACTAAAGTGCTTCTCAAAATGCATTCATTATCGCCATAGTGAAAGCAGTGCCTTTGTTTACTCCTTGGAAACACAAGCAGGTGGTAGTTTCTCTGTTACATTTACTATATAAATCCATTCTAACATTGCTAATTCCCTCCAACTTCCAACCCCTCTGTCAATATTATATCAAGTTCTGAAATCTCCAATCTCTACCTCATTTATCATGGGTCATTATTATATCTAATATTCAAGGAGACATTAGAGTAAATTTTTATAACCAGTTTCAGATAATATGCTTACCAGAATATTGAACCATTCTTGCAGGTGAGTGTCCCGGTATCTAGTTCTTCCCATCCAGCCTTATATTCCATCTCACTGGGTAAACATGCTCAAAATCCATTTATGTACAATGTATGCCCTCAGTTTCTGACAGTACATGTGTACCAGATCCTGCAACTTCTTTGGTGGGTACACTCTTTATTCCCAGAACAGTATTTCTTACTGACTTGGAAGCAAGAACAATAAATTGGGGTACGTCTTAAAGAAAACAAGCATAACTTTGATTCAGGTGAGGGCATGTCATGTTATTCATATATGGGGAAACTATTTTCCTTTAGCGAGGGGAAGCTGGATATTTTTATTGGCCAGAAGGGTTCAGTGGAATTTGAAGATTCAAGATTTTTAGGTTCATAAACTAATAAACCCATCTCATATTTCAAAGTTCTACTCTATCTAAATCAGAGGCTGTGTATTCAATATCCTTTTGCAGCTCTGCCACTATTATGATCAACCCCTAAACCTCATTTTTAGTGTAGAATGCACTATGCATCAAGGGATAAGAATCTTTTTGAGAGATGCATCTGAAACCTCTGGCTTTCAAAGCATGCTTTAATTTGCCTCCAGTGCTATCAAAACCAGCCATCCAAACCACAGTCATAAAATTATCATTGCTTCTACATTGATCAAATGCATTAACCACTTGATCTCTTATTGCTGTCTTCTAGCAGCACCTAAACACAATTCAATTAACCATAAGTGAATCTGTTAATAATTTCATATAGCACAGGTTTTTATCACCCCACTTTCCACCAGCAATGGGGCACTATTGCCTTCAGTCAGGTAAGCAATCTAACTTCAAATTTCCATCTCGAAGTTCTGTTTTTCAAATGTATGTCCCAAATGCACTAGCACAGGTTTCCTAGAAAACAGTCTGAAATGAAATTTGCATGTACATACTTTATTGGAAAAGCATAACCTTAGGGAATTGGGGATATAAGCGAAGAAAGGAAAGTAAACACAAGGGAATGTGTTGCCATACCAATTTGGCAACAGCTTTAAAAGGAAACAAATTAGTCACTCAGTCCCTCGATGTATCCACCAGTTGCCCCCTTAAATCCTATCTCTCTTTGGCCAAATTTTACCCATAGGACATTAATTTTCCTAAACTTTTAAATTGTTTCACCTGGCCGCTCCAGGCAGCTGCTAAGAAAGCCAGAACATCCTTGGGCTTGTTTGATTAGTACATTGCTCTGGCTTCCATTGCCCACAGTGTTTTGGAGGCTTTGCTAGAGTCTGACCCTTGTCAATAGAAGACAATAGAGATGTTAGAATCCATGGTAAGATCAGAGGTGGTGGCCAGGCTTTGTGAACAAGAGAATGGCTTGTGTACTCGCTGGAGCCACTCAGTTTGGGAAGTAGGAGACATGGCCTAGCCCAGGGAGGTTGATGGGGCCAAGTGAATCTGGGGACGTATGCAAGCTAAGTTCCATGAAAGAGCCATCCTTTGGTGACTCTCTATTCAAGGAAGCTAGTCAGTCTCTTAGTGAGTTGGAAACTGGGCTCTTCATAGAGGAATGATGACTTGGAAAAGCTAGAAAAGAACTAGAAGATCCAGGATCTATAAAAAAGAAAGTCTAATTCACCAAAGACCTGAAAAAATAAATGAAAAAATGCTATAGAAATCTTCCCAAAATGGAATTTAGGCCATTATTTAAATATCTTTGACACATCCACTATGTACTAAAAAAGCGAAACGTACAAATAGGATGAAATGATAGTTTTCTAGGGACAAACTGGGAACATGAAAAGTTTACTGACAAATTACAAGGTTATAAGGTTATTCCTTATTTTTTGAAAATAGTCTTTTTTTTTTTTTTTGGTCTTTTGAGGTCTGGGTCTTCACAAGAAAGTAATTTCTTTTGCAGAATCACCCATTTTTCTGGGGACAAGAATCCATCTAATTCCTCAAAAAAAATCTTTTCCTGTGATCTTACCACTGATAGCAATGACTTAATGTTCAGGCTCTCCCCTGAAATAAATTCAACAAGGAATATCAATTTTCTTAGCCAAAAATAACAGTAGCAACAGAGTTAGTCTGTCAATCACTTGGGTAGTATGGAGTACATAGAAATAGTGTATTAAATACCAGATTGATTCAATGGGCATTTCAGTGCTTATATGTTTACTGAAGTAGGACAAAACCTTGCTGGGTATATCGTGAACAGAGCAAGGGGCGTAAACAGGGGCAGGATCGGGTATAAGACAGAAGAGGAAGAAATGAGGCAGATTATTTGTCAGCTAAGAAATAAAAATATAAGCAAATAAATAGTGAGTATACTGTTTTAGCCATTTTAATCAAACTAGTCCAATTATATTTTTTTCCAATATTTTTATTTTCTATATATCTACTTTTTATTAAAGTCATGCATTCTCATAATTAAATCTAAAATAGCATACATGAGCTTAAAATGAAAAGCAACAGGCCCTGTCTGCCACTCTAATCCCCAATCCCACTACTAAAGACAACTACATGTATTTCCTCTTGTGAATGTCCTCTCATCTCCAACTAATATGCTAAGACAGTTACTCAGTTCATGAATTTTGACAGTATCTATTGCTGCTGTGATAGATATTTTAGTGCATGTGCATTAAAACTGCCTCCATCTCTAACCCACCTCCTAAGTTTCATAGTTATATCAGTATTTTTAGTTTGTCTGTTAATTATTTATGTAACTCAAAATAATGTACTCAGACCTCTTGTTTCTTGTTACATTGACGTTTGACAGGTTTTTTCTTTTTTGATCGCCCATTTTTTAAGATTGCTTCTGTCTTTCTACTCCAACTCTCTGCCTCACAGACACATCCTAATGTCTGTTTTCTATGCTTTTACTTTTATATTGTCAAAATATCTCAGTACAGTTCCTGAGGATAATTCTCTTTTACAGAATTGAGGGCCCTACAAAGAAAAAAAGACACGCTTTACTACAAATCTTTCATTCTTTGTTCACCAAGCCATCCCCTAAGGTCTAGAAGCCTTAGAAAGTGTGTTTTACTACCAAACATAGCGCAATCTGAATGCAGATGCCATTGCTTGAAATGTAACCATGGAGATGGCTTTCAGCTACATGCTTTAGAAATGTCAATCAGTTTTTGGCTACAGGAGAACTAGGTGTAACCCTAATCTCTCTTTGACCATCACTCATGGCTGGTTGGCGTATGAGCACCTGGCCATCTTCAATTACTTTACACTGCTTATTCCACCCAATTGAGAAGAGACCTCTCTTCAAGACAGCTTGATGCAATAAGGCAAGTACTTGGCCTATTTTTATTGCAGCTAATTGGCACCACTGATGGAAGTCCTCTGAAGCTTTGAATAGAGACTCAGCTAATAATCCTTGGCTCTCTGGAAAAAGCCCATTCCATCCCTGCCTTCAGTTTAAGCATTATTCTACCAGGTGTGGTAAGACACTACAAACCTTAATACCCCTCTTTGTCATAGGGCTCCTCCTTTTCTCTCCTCCACTGTGGCTTGCAAGGAAAGAGAGGCAGAATCAAAGCTTGCTTTTGTTCTTATCCTACTCAGTGGGTCTGAGTCTATAAAAGTTCACATTCTAAGTTCCACCATTGATACTAGCAAATTAATCTTTATTTAGACTAAGATAGTAATATTTACATTCTGTTCTACAATATCAATAAAATCATCTGAAGTTATCTAAATGTCGATCATAAAAGTTGAAAGACCAAAAACAGTACTATGTTATCACGAGTATGTAAATATTGCTCATCACAGAGCCAAGAAGAGGTCTGTGATTACGTCTTCTCTATGACCTCAGTGTATAACTCAGTTGTTATTAAAGCTAAATATTTTTAGAATTAAGTTAAATTGAATGTTTAATATTACTATATTCCATCAACTTCTCAAAATCACTCTTTAATTTGCTTTTCTGTGGGACAATTACTTTTCTGTACATTTTGTTTGGTATTTCCTAAAATAACCCATAGCTTTCCTTTGTTTCTTTGGGTGAAAAATTTAACCCATTTATACTATATCCATAATATCTTTCAGCCTCTTATTCAGTAAATTTTCTATTGTTTTTGAAGATATACTTCTTAGCAACCACTGATTTCTTTCTCTATATAGAGTTGGTATTTCCTATAATTGGGATCCTGAATTATTCTTACCATTTCTTGTACACCATGTCTTCCTGCTTTTTTACCTCCTCATTTTGCTGGCATTCATCCTTAAGAAATGGCCACAGAATAGGTTCATTGGAAATAATAATTAAAAATACTTATACAGCTATAAATTATTTTGTTTTTCCATCAAATCTCATTGATGATTGACTAAATATAACATTATTGATCAAAATTAATTTTCCCTCAGAACTTTTAAAGGCTATCCATGCTCTACCTTCTAGAATTTAAAATAACTATCATGAGAGCAAACAGACAACCTACAGAATGGGAGAAAATATTTATATGCTACATATCCAATAAAGGCCTGATAACTACAATCTATATGGAACTTAGGAAAATCAGCAAGAAAAAATCAACCCCATTAGGAAGTGGGCAAAGGACATGAACAGAAACTTTTCAAAAGAAGACAGAATAATGGCCAATGCACATATGAAAAAATGATCAACATCTCTAATCAGCAGGTAAATGCAAATCAAAATCAAAATCACAATGAGATATCACTTAACTCCAGTGAGAATGGCTTTTATCAAAAAGTTCTGAAACAACAAATGTTGGCGTGGATGCAGAGAGAGAGAACACTCATACACTGCTGGTGGAACTGCAAACTAGTACAACCTCTGTGGAAAGTAATATAGAGATACCTCAAGGAGCTAAAAGTAGAACTACCATTTGATCCAGCAATCCATTACTGGGCATCTACCCAAAGGAAAAAAAGACATTCTATCAAAAAGACATCTGCACTAGAATTTTTATAGTGGCACAATTCACAATTGCAAAGATGTGGAAATAACCTAGTGGCCATCAATATATAAGCGGATTAATAAAATGTGGCATATGTATACCATGGAGTTCTACTCAGCCACAAAAACAGCGGTTTTTAATGCCTATTATATTGTATCGGTTTTTAATGCCTATTATAGTTAAGAATTAATTTATTACTTTGATTTTCCATTACAATTCTGTGATTTCTTATTAGTGCAAAAATATGTCCCTTTATACTTTAGCAAATATCACTAATTTTAGGGGAAATTGATATTCAGTTCTACAGGACAATAGAATGATATTATGTTATCTTGTGGGTTGGCTTGCATGTACAATTTCAATCATATTGATTTCTGAGAGGCCAATAAACCATAATTTAGCTGAGATTGTAGTGTTGGAGCCTTTTGCAGACTCCATTTCTCTTGCTTTTGAGAATGCTTGTCTACTTCTTAAAAAGAATAAAAAGGAAAAGAAAAAAAGGCACTTCCTGTCTTATTTCTTAAATTCAAATGAGCAGATAATTAATACTGTTTGATCTTTTTTTCCCCTCTGATGATGAGTTAGTCAAGGGTCTGGAAAAAAATGTGTCTAAAAAACAAGTATATTTTACTGTTTTAGAGCCCTGGACACCAACTATATTTCCCAAACAGTCAGCCAATGCAATCATAAGCAAATATTCATGGGAATGCCAATTTAGTACTAGCTTATGTTCAGTGGCAATGCAGTATGTTGAAAGATAAAGGTGCCCCTGAAATTGGTCTGTAGTTTGAGTAGACACAAGAATAACAGATATACCTTCTATTTATTTTTCTTTTCTCCCCTTCCTTCCTTCCTTCAACCCCCTCCACCCCTCACTTCCTTCCTATTTTCCTTCCTTCCTTCCTTTTCTTTCCTTTTCTTTTTTTCAATGACAGAAAAGTCATCTTGTGGTCAATTGTGGCCTATGTTTGTTGCTGTGCTCAAGTTGTAGAGGAAGGTTTGGTCACAAACTCTTCATCCTCTTAATATTCTCCCTGACTTATCCACTTTTGCTCTTGGTCCAAAGCCCAGGTCATTACTATCTTGACAAATTGGCTGGGGCTCTCTTCCTATTCCACTCCACAGAAGAGAATTGGCGGAAAGAAGAAGAGAAATGTATGGTATTGGTTATAAGTTCTTTGAGTCTAATAATGTTGAATCTATTATTTGAGGTCCTCAAAAAAATTTATAAGATTTCAGCTCTTTTGTTCCTTCTCTCTCTTACTATAAAACTAAACTACAGAAGGCTATTATAGACATCAATAAACAGTTACCCTCAAACCCTCTTTGTAAAGTGAAATCAGAATAAAACACTGCTTTAAAATAAGTGGTAGAGGGACAAACTTAAGAGAGAAGATGTGAAGAATAGGGATTAAGGGAATTATCCTCACTTCTATCACTTTGGTTTTACCATTATCATTTTAAAATGACTACTTCTCAGCCCAGATCAGAAATACTACAGAGATTTCTTTCTAGGTATAGATAATAAAATTTATAATGTAATATATTATTTATTAAGCAATATATGTATAGTATGCATACATGATGTATCTATGTGTATATATAATGTTTCTCTCTTTATCTATCTAATAGAATGATAAAAAAGTGTTAGTTTAAACTGTTAGATATGTATAAAGGCTGTGATAATACAGTAGAAGAAAAGGCTACCACTAGTATTAAATAAGAACTGTATATGAAGGTGAGGAACCCAGATGGATGGAAAGTCACCTTAAAGAGATGGAGAAATAAAACCCTCACACTACATAGATCATTTATGAGCTGAATCCTAGGCTCTTGGGATCGTATTTTCCATTACAGTCTTCCTCAATGGAGCCATTTTATGGGTCATTTTCACCTCTGAATTCTGAGAAGAGTTTCCCTACCAACTGGTTTGCTCAGAGGCTAAGTAAAATTATTAATTTAATAGTCATTGAAGGGGGTGAGTGAGAGAAAACTCATTTTTCAACAATCATCAAATTTAAGAAGCTAAATGCAAAAAAAAATGCCTTGGAAAAAGATCTATTGCTCTTTTCCTCTTTCTCTCTTTTCTAATTATGTATATATCTGGAGAGGTAGACAGGAAGAAACAATAAAACATGTTTCCAAAAGCCACTGACCTTTATCTTGGTCCTGAGTCCATCTCTAAGTAGTCTTGGGGCCAATTTTCCAGTTGTGAAAAATATCCAGGAAACCGAAATTAGAGTTCTAAGATTCAAATCCAAACTAGAAAGAAGCAGCATGCTTGTAGAACCTTCAAATCAAGACTTTAGAAAAAAAAATTTTCAAAATCTCCTTCTGACACCTCTACATTTCCCGTTAAAGGTCTGAAGCAAGGACAAGCACACTTTTCGGAGAAGGTTAGGACTGTTTGCTGTTTGCTACAAGTAAAGGCAGCACTCACATTCAATTCAATGGAAGCTAATTTTACAAATTCCTGTAGAAATATAAAGATATTTTCCCTTTAGACTTATGAGATCTATTTTTGCATGTATTGGTATTCTATTCTTTATACTTAATGATTTTCCTATTCTTTTTTTAATTTCTCCATAGGGCAGAGTTCTAGAGAAAACAACTCTTCTTGAGCGTGTCATTTCATTTCTATAGCTCTTCTGCTCATCAGTCTTCTTTAACCTCTGGGTAATCCTTTTTTTTAGGTCAGTGATTCTCTCCTCTTGCTTTTAGCTGAAAAGATTAGACTAGTTCAGTGTTTTTGCTACCTGTGAACTGAATCTTTTTTTTTCTATTTCACCCATTTCTGCCAGTATCTTAGCTCTATAAATCTCATATCCACCAGATAACTACTTCTGTACATCTTTGCCAAATATATAGCATTAGAAAATTTTAATCTGCCTTTTGCTATAAATTCCTGTCATAATTTTTGTGTTTCTTGTTATCTTGCAGGTGAGCAATAAGATTTCTCCTGTCCCTCTTTTGTTTGAAATCAGACTAATTGCCAGTCTTTAAAGATAAGCAGGAAAAATGGGTAACAACCTAGCCAAACTAAAAGTAAGAAACTAGAATGATACAGTAACAATGAGCATATTCTGGATACCCAATATCTATTCTCTTCTCCTTCCTTACAAGCAAAATTCTGATGTTGTATGTGGAAATCCATCCCTTTAAATTAAAGTAGAAATTTAAATTAAAAAAAAAAAAACAACTCACTGTCCTGATCTCTCCTGTAGCTATGGATGCCCATGCAACCCAGGTCTGGCTAATTAGATGCAAGTAGATTCCTCTGGATGGAGTGTAGTGTCTAGCAGAGATTTTTGGAGTAAAGAGACTCAGCCCTCCCTTTGCTTCTTTGTCCTTCTTCCTTTTACTGCCAAGAGCAAAAATGCAATGACTAAAGGTTCAGCAGCCATCTTGAGATCAGAAAGACGAGATCTACAAATCAAGGAAGCCAGAGCAGAAAGACAGAAGGAACAGCTACACTAGCCCTGGAATGCTTATGTCTGGATTTGTTACAAGAGAAAAACTAGAACCCTTATTTCTTTAAGCCACTAAATGTAGAATTTTCCATTATTTACAACACATTTCTTACTATAGTAGGAAACAGAATAATAATCAGTACTGCTAATGGCATGACAAAAATCCTGCCTGAGTTCATTTCAGTGAGGTAGACGTTTAAAAAAAAAAAAAAATTTATGGAGAAGTTTAGCAACCAGAGTTAGAGTTTGCTGTTGTATAAGGTACCCAGATTTCTTTGGGGCATACAACTCCTTGAGCTGAAACAACGTTTCTGAACCTGTCGAAGCAATCTCCCTTTCCCTTCAAGGCACTCAGTTTAACTAGTGTAGCAGAGAATTAAAACACATTTTCATCCTGACTTACAGGATAGACAGGCTCACCTTTCAGCTTTTTATACCTCCTTGTAGAGCCCTATAATATGGTAATCATATATCTGAACAGCCTTCTGGAAAAGGCAGAGGAGCTTCTGAAAAAATGTCAAAGCTTCTCAAAAGACAAGGTTGTTTTTTTTTTATTTTTAAGGACAAATAACAGATGCTTTAAATGTCTAATTTCTTCTTTTAAATTAATAGCAAATTACAGTGGCCATTTCTCTAAAAACTGACATTATTCCATAGCTTGACAGCTTTTTTCTTCTTTACATGATAATATTAGCTGTTTACTAATCACTGGGAGAGAGGTTACCTCCTTTCAACTCCCCTCCAATAAAAGACATTAAAGTTCATTCATACATTATCACTTGGAATCCGTTACTCTACCAAACCTTTTCAGGCTGTCCTGCTGCTGCTTGTGTTAACTGCCATGACATAACCAAGAACTTCAGTCATCCTGTTGATAAAAAAGTAAGTCTACGCTTTCAAATTCCTATGAACATTTCCCCAATATACCTGTGTTACTTATACCAGTCCCTACACTTTTTTTTTTTCCACTGGAAGTTTAGACTCCAAAAGATACTTTACACTTTTTGAAAAGATGGATCCAGTCTCCCTCTCATTAAGAAAAACCTGTTTCACTCATATATAAAATGTTGTCTTTAACAGGAAATAATGTCTTAGTGATCTCCTTACACGGGTAAGTCTCTCCAGAGTTTAAACCAGGAGCTACTGTGAGAAATTGAGTTAGCTCCTGGATTCTCAAAACAAAAGCTGTAGCAGACATTGCACTTGGGGATGATGCAGACCTTGTCTGTGGCGTACACCTAGATCGTATAAAGCTTATCAATTATTGAATGCCATAATGAGAAGTGAGGTAGAACTTGGCTAAAATTTACCTTGAATTTATTAGCATTTCTTCACAGTGAAAATAGTCTCAATAAAGTTAAGGAGTTATATAAAAATAAGATCTTTTAAAGTACTCTAATGAATTAGAGAAGTACCTATGTGCAATTAACATGCTATTTCCAAAACTTTTCTTATCTAGTCATTAAAACAAGTGCCTTGGGGACCTTGTCAGGTAAAGATGTGTTTCATCTAATATATACCATTGAAATGAATACATGTTATTCTATATTACTTTTGAATTACATTATTTTAAAAAATAGCCTCTTCCCCTCCCTTCCACTTAATCCAGTTAATAAGACAAAAATCCTGCCTGAGTTCATATCAATGCCTGAGACATTTAAAAAAAAAATTCTGAAAATGGTTTTACTAGTGTTACTAAATTACATACACTTTGAGATTAATAAATGAAACATTAGGTGGAAGGATATCTTTATTATTTTTACCTGATCGCTTTGAATGTGACCATTCTTCCCTTGTCCAGATTTTCACATCTGTCCCTGCTGCTCCTGCTTTTGTCTTGTGCCCCTAGTACCTCTCTGTGTTTTATTGCGTTCTTGAAACCATGTCTCCAATACTCTTTCAAACTGCTAAAATAATACCCACGTCTCAGGGTCTACAGAATATATTCCAAACTCCTTGGCTTAGAAAAATCAGCCTTTCCCCATCTGATTCCAACCTACATTTTCAGTTCAGGTTTCCTTCATAAGACTTTTTTGCATTCTGCTCTATGTCTTTATTCAGAATTTCCTCTTTCTTCTCAGCCCTCAAAATTCTTCTTGTCCTTTCCAGATAAGAAAACCTAGAGTGTTTTCCAAGTCTTTGCCCTGTACCCCCCTCCTCTTTGAAATCTTCTCTGATTTCTTTGGTTCTGAATTACAGCACTTACCTTTGAATTTCTATAATACTCATTGGGAGTAAATGAGGGTTTGAAATAGAAGTTCTATGGTGAGACAGATTCAAATCCTATCTTTGTCACTTGATGTGACCTTGGAAAGTTTATTTTTTTTCTTCTCTAAAATGGGAATATGGCCCAGTGTGGCAGCTCATGCCTATAATCCCAGCACTTCGGGAGGCCCAGGCAGGAGGATTTCTTGAGGCCAGGAGTGTGAGACCAGCTTGGGCAACACAGTGAAACCCCATCTCTACAAAAACTAAAAATATTAGCCTAGTGTAGTGGTGCACACCTGTAGCCCCAGCTACTCAAGAAGCTGAGGCAGGAGGATCCCTTGAACCCAAGAGCTCAAGATTGCAGTGAGTTATGATTATGCCACTGCATTCCAGCCTGGGTGACAGAGTGAGACCTTGTCTTAAAAAATAAATAAATAAAATAAAATGACAATAACAACAACAGCAATAATATAGTATACAAGAAGTTCTTAGAACAATATGTGACGTAAGTTAAAGAATCAGTAAAATTTATCTATGGTTATTTACAGTCATATATTTTTACTTCTCTATTATTGTTAAGTCAAATTTATCTATGGATATTTTATCTCCCCAAATAAACATTTCATTAAATGAGATCAAGTCCTTTTTTCTAAAATTTTTGTGTCCCCAGTAGCACCTAGGAGGTACTTTGCTTACAGGTTCTCCGTAAGTGTTTGCTGATGGATCGAGGTTGTATGCCAAGAGTCATCAGCAAAAGATACCACATCAAAGCTGGTAAAAAATGTTTTCTTCAGTTTCTGACGAAGTGAAATTTTTTGGTTCTCACTTCACAAATCTCTGCAAAATGAAAGGCATATATTGAAGGCAAGGAACTCTTATTTTTCAACCAAATGCTCTAAGATAAAGTTCAGTAGTTTAAAATAGTTGAAGAAATGGAAGAGTATATTTAGAATGCATTTTATTTTATTGTCTCATCTTGTCTATCAAAAGTATGTTTACCAAAAACTATTAAATATGCAAGTTTTATATCCACACCGTATTATTGGATATATAACATAGACAAATAGCAATACTCTAAAATAGGCCATAAGAAATAGCATGAATAAGTTGGAGCATTTCAAATTGTACTTTCATTGTGCATGTAATAAGTATCACCTTGGGTCTGCAGGTCAAAATAAATAGTAATATCTTATGGTAGATAAATCAGGAAGAAATAAGAAACTCTTTGGACAAGAAAATGTTGCTATGGAAACCTTAATGTTCACAAGCTGCTTTTGAAGGCTCTGCTGCCTTGCCAGACTTTTTGCATTTATCTTTCTTTCAAGCTTTTTATTTAAGAAAAATAAAAAATATCCTTTTACTACAAGGACCTAAAATGTAACAATGACAGTCTACATCCTAGACTTCTAAGATCCATGTCAATAACTTGCCCCATGCACTTCTCCATAGCACGAAGACACCTTAATCAGTGTTGAAAAACAGGTGGATGGGATAGAGTGAGTTCAGGCTTGGTTTACACTTCCTTCCACAGTGAAGCTATGGGTGAGGCCTGGAGCAGAGACTTACTTCGCTGAAGCAATTTTACTGCAGGTCACAGAGCTGACAAAGATGCCTTTTTAAGCACAAGTTTAAAGCCATTTTGAAATCTATCATGGGCACAGAGCTATCTGAACCCCCAGTCAGAGTCTTGTTTGAGACAGGAAAGAGGGTGTATTTGTAGAATTCACAAATAAATCAGAAGTGTCAGAACGGAGTCTAGAAACTCTTGGCTCTGAACTTCGTAAATTTTATTTGTTTTATTTCCCAAGCAACTTAGACGTAACACAGCCACCTACATGTCTGGTAAGCTGAGACTTAATGAAGCTTAATCGACTTGTGCATGGCGAGTCTTATCTGCTTTCTTCAGTTTGTGCCTTTGCTCCTCTTACTCTCTGCCCACGTACTCAGTGGCAATTGTCTGTTAGGAATGATTTTTCCTCACTTTGAGTCACCAGGGTCGAGCTTCAAAATAGACAGTTTGGCCAGACTCAGAGGAAGTAGTCACTCTGAACAGGATTCCTTGATGAAAAACCTGCCAGAGTGCAGATGAGACCTACGACCGGTTTGAATCTGCCATGGTCTCCTAGAATGATTAGAGCCACCAAGCTTCCTGCTTATCCCTCCTGAAGAGCTGAGAATTAGAACCCTAGTAAATATAAATGGACACCAATAAATGACAGAGGCTTACTTAAAACAATTTTTCTTTAGAATGAATCACGTCCTACTTCTAACAATATGCAAGTACAGTGGGCTTTCTACTCATTATGATGTTGGTATTATCTATGGATACATTACATAAGGGAATATAAGGCTCCCATGTCATTTTAGAAATGGATCCTAAATTTTAATATAACAAAGAGCAATAGCTTGATGCCTTTCTATACCTACCAAAAAGAAACAAAATGAAAATAAGGACATAAAAAGCCTGCATCTTTTTATTGGATTCTTAGCTGTAACTGACTCTAAAGTCTTACTTCAAATCTTTTAAAGCATGCTTCTTAAAATCTCCCCTGAGACAATGCTCTGGCTTCCTTTATACTAATGAACATCTCATCTGTTTCCATAAAACAAGATAGGAGTTATACAATAAAGTACATCAAATACAACTGTAGTGATTGATTACCATATTACCTAGTTTTGTGCATTATCACTCACTTTAAAGAACTGTACTTAAATATTTTGCTGCACATACTGGTTCGATTCATTCCTAGAAGTTTCACATCATTTCCTTGGCCTAGAATGACATCCTAATTTGAATTTCTATTAAAAATTAGATGCATCATTTAAATCTACAATACTTTCCCTAAAAATCTAATTGGCTCTAAATGTAAGATCACATTTATTGTTTAGAACGTAGGGATAGTTTATAAGAATATTCTAGTAGGATTGTCTCAAGAAAAGGTTAAGTTTACAGAATTAGCTGTCTGAAGAATTTTTAGATCTGATCAGTTCAAATGCCTTCAAGTTGGTTATCATCTACCACAGGTAAAGAATGGTGCACAATATTGGGTATAGTAGTGTAAATTGAGGACAAATGATGGAAAGCACTTAATATAGAGCAATGATACTAACCTACATTTTTAGGTTGCATATATAAAAATTGTCACCCCACCTTTTTTTTAAAACTAAATTTGTATAATTAACATGTTCTATTTGCTGGTTTATCATGCTTTCCTCTTTCTAGATCACCTCAAGATATGTTTATAGTTTCTAATTCTATTTTCTCAGCTTGCATTCAGTTGTTATTTAAATGCTAGGTGTTAATTAACACCTTACACCTGTCTGCCACTTAATTCCAGTGAGAAATATTTCATCTGGATCTATTTCTTTCACACGAATTTATCCAATGTCACTCCTAATTCATTTAAGATTATTTAACAACCTGATTTGTTAAAGGAGTATTCTGAAAATATAGACAAAATAGGGCAATACAAAATTTAAACAGAATTTTACTTATAAGCTGAGAGTAGGGATTTATTTTAAAATACATAGATGGTGGTAATATTCTTAGGACTTGAGTTTATTTTTGACCCTGGATCAACCCAATCACCTAACCTTCCACCACAAAATGAGTGCATTGCATTAGATCAAAAATAATGCATATGATGTATTTCCTATTGCAAACTTTCTCAGAAAAAAAGAAAAAGTACAGTAATTAATTAGCACTGCTGTGAGCCCTGAATGGGAATGTAAAGATATGAATTCCATGTATTTACCATGTCTGCATTGCACATTCTCTGAAAATTGTTTCAGCCACATCACTTTTAGTTATCATGTTTAATAAGAGTGTCATTTAAAAATCCTGATATTCTAAAGAAAAAAAATTGAATAGACTATCTTGACTATAACAGGAAAGATAGTATGTGTGATGAAGCTTTATAGCAACCAATGATGGTAAAAGTAAAATTATCCCATCATCATTCCCCTGTTAATTTATAATGTTTTAGTTTATTAACCTCTTTAGAAATATATTAATTACAAATTGTTTGATAGAGTAATACAGGCACTAGGGATATAAAAATAAATAATATACTGTCTTTCCCTTGTTTAAGGAACTCATTAATTTTCATAACAACTTTGTGGAGCTTTAGAAATTATTGATACAATTTTACAAATGAAGAATCTGAAAATCAAGAGAAGCTAAGGGACCTACCCAAGTGGCAGAGTTGTCAGAGTCAAAACACAATCATGGGTCCGTTGACTCCCTTGAACTGAATAATCAGGAAGCCAACTTTTCCAAATCAGAAACCAAATTTTTAAAATCTCACTTCTCTATTAATTACATATATTCCCCTGCTCTAAGAAATATAATGAATAAATCTTATTTATTAATATTATATTACAGATAATTTATGAGATAATGAATGTGAGATATTTTAAAGATTGTAATATACTATAAAATACTGATTGTTCTAAGATGTGCTTCTTAAAAGGAGAGGCCATCTTTTATATCATTTAGCATTATTAGTTTTCTGCTAAAATCCAAAAATAATCATAAGGATTTAATGTTTCCAAGTATATATTTTCTCCAAAATAGAAAAAAAAAATTGTGGAGCTTTCCAAATACAATCATGCATCATCACTTAATGACAGGTTGCATTTTGAAAAATGTGTCATTCGGCAATTTTGTCATTGTGTGAACATCACAGAGTGTACTCACACAGACTGAGATGGTATAGCCTACTATACACCTATACATACATGCTATATGGTATAGCCTATTGCTCCTAGGCTACACACCTATACAGCAGGTTACTGTACTGAATACTATAGGCAATTGTAACATAGTGGTAAATATTTGCATATCTAAATATATCTAAAAATAAAAAAGGTAGAGTAAAAATATGGTATTGTAATCTTATGGGATGACCATCATATATGCGGTATGTCATTGGCCAAACGTTGTTATGTGGTGCGTGACTGTACATGAATTCTAACGGAGGAGCAATTCAGGAAAACGTGTTAGCTTGAAGGTAAATGGAACCTAGGCCAATATGGCAATGTTTAACAGGAGTGTGTTTAATCAGAAGGCACCTATGTGAATAACATTTCAACCAGAAACTCATATCTTGGAGCATGGCCTTATTAAACCTTCCTAAAGAAATTCTTGAAATTCTACCTGGTAGGTGATCTACAGAAGTCCCATTAGGTGGTAAATGCTGTAACACTTTTCAAATAGGCAAGAGTGGTTTGAACCTGGTGCTATTGTATCATGTGACTTCTTTATGTCAACAAACTGAAGAAAGAAGAAAAGGGATATATTTGACATGTGCTCTCTTCTCTGCACAGTTTCACTTAATCTACATGATTTCAACTTTTTTTATTCTGGAAAATCCCAGGGATGTACTGAATTTATTAAATCAAAGTACTGAAATCTAACAAAAGCATCCTTAAAGATATGGCCACATATTAGTCCCCAGGGAAATAAGCAGGGCCATACAATATTACTTTCTTTACCTTTCTGAAGCTTTTGGGCTTGCTAAGGGGTCTAATTCCTTGCTGTTTTTATGCTATATTTGAGTTCATTTATTTTAACACATTTCCCATGGCCCCAATTGGCTTGCCACTATTTAAACTCCCCCACAATGGGCTATTTAATATTTTTGCTGATTTGGAGCAAATATTATTTTGGTTTCTTTTATTTCAGAGAAAGGAAACTTTGATCCCATAAGTAATTCCCTAAGTCCCTTAATTTGGTCTGGGATAATTCCCACTATACTTTTTGGTGGTAGCTGGAGTATGAAGTCTGTGCTTATTGTTTGAGACTATAAATTTGGGTCTGAGCAACATTCTGGTGAGCTAAAATCTTTAGTGTATCTCTTCTTACGTTGATATGATCAAGTGAGTCATTAGGTTTCCATCAATATCTTTCATTTTGTCACATACATATAAGAAAATTGAAGAGGTAAACAAAACAATAATAACAGCACAGATGGGATGATATTTTGAAGGACAGTCAGGGCCATGGCTCTTTTCCCAAAAGGGGAAAGGACTTCTAAAGAACAAGGATATAAGTAAAGGAGGGAGGACAAGTAGGTCCAAGAAACAGAAAGGAAATTTGGGAGCACAGTCATATGAAGAGCTACTTGAAGCATACTGCAAAAAAAAAATCAAGTTGTCATTTGCTTTTTAAAAAAATCACTATCACACTAATAGATGTGCATAATTAAAAATTTAAATGGAATTAATTGGCTTTTAAGAAAACAAAGCTATTTTTTTTTAAAAAAAAACGTTCTCTGCAGTTTCCTGATCTAAACTTCTCAGTTCTCCAGGGGAAGCTATTTTCAAACCATTTAGATGATTTTTTTTGATATTCTTTTCCATGCTTATAAATAACAATGCTTTTGTACTTAATCTTTCATTTATAAATTGGTGGAAAATGATTTTATTCTGCAGAATTACCTTCTCTTTACCTAACTCATCATATTTAAAGAAATGACTACTTTTGGTTGGAGTGATATAATTCACATTATCCAAACTATATATATAACCAACTAATTTATTATGATTATATTTTTGTGACTCATGATTTTTATTTTTTTAAATTAGAGTTAATAATATATTGAACTTTGTAATCTCAAAAATGAGGAAAATCAAATATGTTTTTTCTGGTAAATGAATAAGCACACACTGCGATAAATTCATAAAATGGAATATTACTCAGCAACAAAAATAAAGACAGGGTAAAATGAAATAAACTACTGATATATGTAACAACATATATTGATCACAAATGCATTAAGCTAAGTATTAAAAAAGCCAGACTTGAAAAGCTACATACTTTATGATTTAATTTATAATGCACTGGGAAAAAGGCAAAAGTATCGAGCCAACAGATCACTGGTTGCCAGAGGCTGGGAGTGGGAGAGGGATTGGCTATCAGGACAAAGAGGAATTTAAGATTCTAGATCTTCTGATGGTTACATGACTATATGTATTTTCAACATAGGCAGACCTGTACACTACAAAGATTAAATTTTACTGAATATAAATTATATCTTATTATAAAATGCAAAAACTTTAAAGATAATGTATGCATTTTTTGCATAATTTTCTTTGCACTTAACATTTTTCTTAACACTCTAACATATCTGTCAAATAGCAAGAAGTACTTTGTGTCCAAACATTCAATACATTAGATAATCTACCAATTACTTTTATTCCTGGAGTCCTCCCTCTTACGGTCCTCAGTCTTGCTACTCTTTTATGGACTGATTGTTGCTCAGGCCTGATACATAATTTTTATTCTGGGATTTCTGTTCAATAATATCCTGGGTTGGATACCTTGTTTTGTGCTCTGCTGTTTTCCTCTTCATTGTTTAGTGCTTTTTTTTTTTTTTTTAAAGAAGCAAGTTGCTTACCAAATAAGGATATAGGTCTAATTAACTTTGATATAAAATATATTTAAGTTTACATATAAATGTAAACCTCCAAGGTGGGATAAATCAGATTGATTTGGATAGAGGACGCAGAACCCGAGGCCACAGAATAATTGGACACAGCAATTGCCCCAGCTACTCACAAAGGGATTTCCAGCACTTCTCCTGGAGTATTCATAGAGAGGAATGAAGAGGCAGGCTGGGGAAAAGGGCTGGTTCTCATAATCCACAATTGAATCAAATAATGAAAGATTGTCAGAGATCTATAGGGAAATAAGTAGGATCCTGCAAAATTATTTATCTGTGCTTAAGCCTTTGGCCTCTGGTGGAGAGCCTTGTTCTGCTTTATAAGAACCACATTTAAGTCCCTCAGGCTTTGCCTTTCTTATTCCTTTCCTCGACTTGAGGTGCCTTGCCCTACACTCCCCTCCTCTCTACTCGTGGAAAACCTTCCCTTCCTTAAGGCCCAGGTACATTATTTCCTTTCATTCCAGACAAAATTAATTTCTAGTTTCCCTGTTTTATCTTGCCACCTTGTTGATTACTGTGTGGTCAACATACGATTTAAAACACAACCCAGATATAAAGACATTTAATTTTCTGTCTCAAAGAAAAAACAAAAACGAAAAAAATTCCCTTATTCTTACCCATTCAAGATAACTGAGTCACTTTCTTTTTAAAACTTAATTTCCTGTATTTAACTCACTCTCTTATAGATATGCCCTAAATATTTCATGGTTTCATCTCCTTCTGTCCCCCTCCCTGCCCAGTGTGAGAGGCCTAGGTTCTGGTCTCTGCCGCTCTCTGCACAATTCAAGTGACTTACCACCTCTCTGGGCCTCAGTTTTTACATCTATATTATTAGGAAGTGGACTAAAAGATTTTGAAAGGATCTTCCCAAATGAAAAATGTAAGCTTCTCAGAAAACATATTGACTATAAACTGGAGAAATCAGCACTTAATTTTCTTAATTATATAGAATCTAGGACTATGTTAGGCGACCCATGAGGGTTTTTCAATTTCCTTGGCAGATGTGCAGTGGAACTTCCATCCATTTTCAAAGAGCTACATATAACTTCTCAAGGGAACATAAAAACAATGCAGCCCAGGCTTTTCAGTCTGCCACTGTTTGCTTGCCTTCCTCCACCATTTCTTTTTTGTTGTTGTTACTATTATTTCAGAGTATTATGGGATTACAAACATTTTGGTTACATGAATTGTTTTTGTGCCATTTGAATCAAGGCTGTAAGTGTGTCCATCACCCAAATAGAGTGCATTGTACCTGTTAGGTGTGAATTTACCTGTCCCTTCCCCCCCACACATACGCCTGCTTGGTTTCTGCTGAATTTTACTACCATATGTGCACGAGTATTGATCGATTAGTTCCAGTTTAACAGTGAGTACATATGGTGTTTGTTTTTCCATTCTTGCAATACTTCGCTTAGAAGAATGATCTCCTCCACCATTTCTGACCTTGGAAGTGAATCCAGTAGCCTCTAGAACCTTAGAGTGAAATTTATACCCCGTCTTGGCTATAGTGCTCTCAATAATCAGGCCCCTAACTTCATCTCCAAATTCACTGGATGCTACATATTCTTCAACTAAATGCTCCCATCACAATAACCTCTTTCTCACACCTGTACTTGCGTTGTGGATGATGCTTCTCTCTCTCTCTCTTTTTTTTTTTTTCCTGAGACAGAGTCTCACTCTGTTGTCCAGGCTAGAGTGCCACGGTGTCAGCCTAGCTCACAGCAACCTCAAAATCTTGGGCTCAAACAATCCTGCCTCAGCCTCCTGAGTAGCTGGGACTACAGGCATACTCCACCATGCCTGGAAAATTTTTTCTATATATTTTTAGTTATGCAGCTAATTTCTTTCTATTTATAGTAGAGAATAGGGTCTCGTTCTTGCTCAGGCTGGTCTCGAACTCCTGACCTCAAGCAATCCTCCCACCTAAGCCTCCCAGAGTGCTAGGATTACAGGTGCGGGCCACCACACCTGGCCTGCTTCTCTTGTCTCTACTTCACTTCTCTTTTCCTTCTCCTCAGCTTAGAGCTGAACTCCTTAGAGTTTCTCTGATGAAACTAGCTAAAATATAATATTTCTGTTTTTCTCCATAACTGTATGAATTTTATTTGCTTCATAGAACTCAAAATAATCTTTCATTTTCTCTAGAATACCAGTTTCATAAGGTCAGGGATCTTAACTCTCTAGTGTATTATCTGCCAGATATTTGTTGAATGAGCAAATGAATGAGCTCAAGAGAAAAATAGTTTTTAAACAAAGAAATATACAATTATACAATTTTTCTCCATATTTCTTCTGGCTTCTGGTAGAAACAAATCACTGGAAAATTGTGAGATTGTGATGCTAAATAGACATATCTATCAGAAATACAACCAGGATTTTCTATGATGGGAGCCAGTTATAAAAATTCCATCCTTGAGGACATAAATAAAACATATTTGTCAAGACCTTAAGGAAAATAATGGGAAGCAGAGAGTTGTGTATGTAAATATAAGTGTAATTTTTTGTTACATTTTTCACTAGAAAGAATGCTATTATTCTGGGAACTGAGACGCCTATTGAGTGGCTCCAGCACTTTACTTTGTGACCTTCACTTAACAGTTAGGATCACCATTGTCCTAACTGAAACTGCTTTGATCACATTGGTTATTTCTGCATTTATTCATTTTTATGTCTATTTTACAAATATGTAGCCAGAATTTATGTGGAATATACAGCACATTGACATACTCAACTATTATTTCAACTCTTGTTAGTGTGCCTTCCTACACTTCTAAGGCTAGAAATCAAGAAACAAAATGTTTAGACTCTCTTGCAGCTACATTTCTATGCATGATTTAGGTTCTGCTAAAAAGACAACACATTCATAAAAAATTTGGAAGATGAGAGTAACCAACACAAGACAGTGGCCCTGAGCAACAAAATCTGACATTCTGGCAAACACACTAATGAAAGCATGTATTTATTCTATGGCAATTGTGGTAGAGGGTCTACAGTCCAATCCCTGGCATTGTCAGTGCCAAGCAGCCGGAAGAATCAATAGTTTAGGAATTTCTCCTGGTTACATAGTTCCAGGGAGGCTCTCAGATATCCAACATGTCTGAGGCATGGAGTGGGATTCTAGATGTTTTGGAGGTTTCACATGGTTCAGAGTCCCCCAAACTCACAAGCCTCTCTAAATATCCCATCAGCAAAAACAGTCCTTCCTTAGTTTTTTAATGCGGTTGTTTTTGTTTGTTTGAAGACCCCGTATTCTCAGCTGAAAATAATTGTCTTGCAAAGGTATAACAACTTCTTTCATGCTCCAGCTTTATTCTCTTTATTTTCACCACATTTATAATTATATCTGCAACTAGTGTATGCCAGGGAGTTAATTATGATGTTAAACAGAGTAGAAGACTGACACACCAAAAAATTGCAGGCTATGCTAATTCATATTGGCAATAACTTAGGTAACTTGAGAATAGACCCTGAGGCAATATAAATTTAAGTCAAGCTGAATGTACTGATATGAGTGTACTTAGCAGAGACTATGTATTCATGTGGTAGTTTTAAACACTGGGAATGGTTCAGTTTGCTTGGTTCATGGAAAGAAATCTGGCTGTAATTATGGCCTATGACAACATTGAGATGATAGAAATTCCTTATCATAAAATAAAGGGATCTAAAATTTGTAGTGTAAATACTGAAGTACATTTATCATCTACAGTTCAATTGCCTAACCTCTATCTATGTCCCCAATAAGACACAGAGGTCCCTCCCTAACCACAGGAATTGAGGAATAAATTGATGAGGTGAGGGCCAGCATTTTTGTACAGAGTTGAATGGCTTTCTTCTATAAGCCCCAGTGAAGGCAGGATATTACAATTAAGATGTGATTCCTGATTCCAGGGGGGAAGCAAATGGTTTTCAGAGTGGTAGAGGCCAACACCAGCACTTCTTTACCAGAGGCAGGGTAAGTGGTTACCAGAGAAAGCATAAGCAAGAGGACTTATTCAATAGCACAGGGATCTGTGGTGACAATTATGTAATTCTTAAAATTTTTTTTTTTTATGTAATTCTTAAAATTATTCCTCTAAACCCTACTGAATTTGTGTTAATAATAATAATAATAATAATTCAAGATCTGATGAACAGAGGCCCAACTTTAGCTTCTGGTGAATGAGTGACTCAGTTTTGAGGAGTGCTGATTCCTCAGAACCGAGTCAGTCAATGTACAAGCCTAGAGACTAGGGCCATTTAATAAAGGTCAGAAGCATTTGAGAAATGTCTGTACAAAATCCATCGTGAATATGTATTGTAAATCTTCTTCCTAGACTTCCGCCAAGGTCAAATGTGAACTAGAAAAATAGAAATATCCATATTTGGGAGTGGGAATAGATTTATTAATCACTGGCTCTGAGATAACACTAAGCCCTGAGAACACAGATTTACCCTGTGTGTGGTCCATCAGTCAGAGTGGGGAATTAGAAGGATGAGATGGTAAATAGATTTGTGACCTAACCATTGAATCCATTAACCCAACCTGTGACCATTATATCATTCCTGGATATTTGATTGGAATAGAAACATTTGGCAACTACCAGAATCCCAGCATTGTCTTCCAGACCCAGAAAGTGAAAGCCATTATAATAGAAAAAGCAAATAGAAGCATCTGGAGCTTTTTCTCTCTATCAAAAATTTTAACTGAAAGCAGTAGCTTATTTCTGGGTAAATTACAGAGATTAGTGCCACCGTCAAACACTGGAAAGATGCAGCACAGTGATCTTTAAAGCATCTTCATTCTAACTTGACTCTGCGGCCTGTGTAGAAGACAGATGAGTCTTGGGGAAGGGCAGCGAATGACTGCAAGAGTGTTCATGAGGCAGTTTTGATTGCAGCTACTTTTACAGCTATGGTGTCATTGGTCAAGAAATAAATTAGTAAATTCAACATTTGTACCCCCATAATATTTTGAAATTTAAAAAAATACTAAAAAAATGAAATCAACTCAATGCCTAGCACCTGTTATTCAGCTACTCATTCAGTGAATCTTATATTTTCTCTTCCAGTATGCGGAGGCCATCAGAAGTAATTTATTTTTAACTAGCAGGATCAGAAATTTACCTTCACTATCTTGCCTCAGAGCTATGTCAATGTTTAGCTTTGAATCTTAGTTTAACCACCAGGGATCTTGTTCATCTCATCATCTTCTAAGACATCAGTCTTGTCTACTACATTGATTACATCTTGCTGACAGTGCTTGGGAAGAAGATTAGCAGCTACCAAGCAACCTTGGTAGAAAATATGCTTACTAAGGAGGATAGAACCTCCCCAAACTTCAAAGACCTGTCACATCAGTAAACCTGTGAGGAGCCTAATGACTAGGAGTACATAGGGAGGGATAGCCTCTCTGAAGTGAGATAAGTTGCCACAATTTTCCTCCTCATCACTAAAAAGGGACGCAAAATTTAGTGGGTCTCTTTAGACTTTAGAGGCAAAATATATAAGATGTTTGAGGTGCTGTTCTGAATAATTTGCCAGATAACCTAAGACTGCTATCTTAAAATAGGTGTCCAGGGAAAGAAAAGGCTCACAAAATCGTCTAGTTTCTAGAGAAAGAAGCTCTGCCACTTGGCTGCTAAAGCTGAAAGGGTTTGTGGAAGATCAAGATGCTATATGAAATGTAAGGCAAACCTAGACAGAAAAATTATGATGCAGACTTTCGGGGTTTTGGGGAAGAGTCACCAAAGTCACCATTTGCTTTGTTCCTTAAGCAAATAACATTTCTATTTTTGATTAAAAGTGTCTATCATACCCCTAGATTCTGGCGAAGACTGATCATCTGACCATTATATACCAAAGGATTTTGTTACCCGAGCCTGTCATGGTCTAGATGTTATCTGATTTACTGTCATTTGAAGTGAGGCATTCCCAGTGGCAGTCTATCATTTTGTGAAGGTATGAATGAGATCTGGAGTGAGTAGTTCTCAGAGGGACAAGAAACATATATGTTAGCCGATGGGTAACATCGCCAATGCATCTACTTCTCACACTCAACTCACAACCAATAGATTTGGCATCCAATGCCTCAAAAATAAGGGGAGAATAGAAATGCTCCAATTAATTGAGACAGCCAACAGGTCTGAAAAATGGGAATGTTACTGAGGAAGTTGAGTTTGGCAGGAATGGAGAGGATCAGAGGCAAATAGTAAAGAACGAAAAGTTGGCAGGTATTACAATAGGAAGCAGCTTATAACACATGATAAAAAGTTTTGTGTTCATCTGGAAGTAATGACAAGGCAGTGAAAAACTTTAATCTAGGGTGAGCAGCATGTTATGAAATCACTTGTGTTTTTTAAAAGAACACTCTTGCTGTAGTTTGGGGAGTGGGTTAGAGGGGGCATGTTAGACCTGTGGTGAGACTGTTTAGCAATCCAGTGGAGAGATGAGAATGCTCTGGGTAAGCATACTTTCATTGAGATAGAGAAAAGTAGGCTCCTTCTAGAATTATTTAGGAAAAGGAATCAACCAGACTTGAAGATTGAGTGGATAATAGAAATGATAGAAAGAGAGTAGATAGGTCTGAATTCTGACTTGGGAAAAAAAATCAATGGATGGTGATAACATTCACTGATAGAGCAATCACAGGTAGAGGAGCAGAATTTTGCTTGTGAATATGGGATAGGGCGGTTGACAGAAATAATGTGTCCAGTATATACCTATTGTAATGAGGTATCAATAGACTATTCAAATGGAGATACTTAGTAGGCAGTGGATACACAGAGTTCTGACAGGTTTAGGTTAGAGATACCTGTTGAAGACATTGCCATACATATGCTCATTAAAACCATGAAAATAAATGAAGTTGTCTAGGAAGAGTGAAAAAAAACTAAGAAAAGACATGGAAGAGAACCTTAGGGGTTATAAGACAGACTTGACTGCTCTTAGTTTAGGTTTATAAACTGCTCATTGAGTTATGCAGAACTGTACTAGGAAAAGTAGAGAGAGAGTTGCCTTTTACTAAAAATTTCTAAAAGTAAAAAGTGCTGAATAAAAAAATATATAGACTTGATATAATGTGCCAATATAATTAAAATTGGTCCTTTGCTGCTTACCCAACATAATGAGAAATTAACTATAGATGTATTGAATGTAGTTCAAAAAATTAGTTTAAAAGTTGCACAAGAGAATTTCCAACAAGATCGAACAGGTTAAAACCAATCAAGAGAGCTAAAAGAAATCATAGAAACTTTTGTATTTAGCATGCATGGCTGTAGAGTCAGGTTGGCAGTATTTCTTCATAAACAACTGCTTCACCTCACTATTTTGGGCATTTATATCTTACTCTCTGAAGGATTATCTTGCATGAAATCAATCTGAAGATTTCACAGCAGCTGCAGACAACTCTTTCTGAATGTAATAATGCCAATACAGGGTATTCTTGAGTCTTCTGCAATATCTACCTGAATATGCCTTGTCAAAACAGCAGAAATGTGTTAGCTATGCTGTTGTGCTGTTAACTCAAAATCAAAATTAGCAGCTCATGTAATAAAACAAGAAGAAAAAATAAAGTACTGTGGCTATAAATATGTGATTCTTGCTTAAGCTATATTCAGCTTGAATTTGGCATTAGTCTGTTCTACTTAAAATGGCTTTCTGTCATTCTGGTCCCTATCTTCCAGATTTTTATTAAGTTTGAATGTCTATATTAAAAAAATATATACCAGATTTCAGAAATACCATTACACAGTTCAGATTTTTCTACCATTCTTTTTTCCAGGACTAAATTTTAGCTCTTTGTTTAATTCAATAACCACCTCAATAAATGCAAGATTATATCATATATCCTCTGAAACAGGGCCTTACATATGATAAATATTAAGTAAATAATTATTTATAAAGCATCTGATGCATCCATTAGAAAAGCATAATATCTCCATTTTCCACCTATTGCATTGGGAAAATTCCAACATACTCTGTTGATGAAGTTCTCTGGAAATGAGCACTCTCACATGTGGCTGGTGGAAACGATAACTGGCACAGCTCTTCTGGGTGGAAAATAGCAGATTAGTGTTTTAAGAAGAAAAACTGGCAGTCATTGGAAGGTTAAATTGCAGTGAAAGGACATTGCCAACAGGAAGGCCAAAGAAAAGACTATTGCAAGTCTAGGAAGGCACAAGAAAGTAAAAATTGGGGATTTTAGTAATGATATTTAAAAGAGAGAGAGAAAGGCATCAGTTGAATTTTGGAATAAGAGAATGTAGATCAACATATAACAGAATGAGAAATTTGAAGGCTCATATACATACCTGGATTTGAATGAGTTGTGTCGTTTACTAGTTGCTTTATTGTGAACAAGTTAACTGCTATAAACCTCAGTTTGCTACTACTCTATAATGTGAGAATGCTAGGAACTATTTCACAATAGTTTTGTAAGGCATAGTACCTGATGTAGAAAGTAAATATGTGTAAATATGAGCAATTTTCTTTCCTTTTGATGATTGTTTTCCAGACGAGGCAAGGGAAGAAAGAGGCAGGGAGGCGGGGAGAAGAAGCAGCTGACCCTAGGGACTTCAGCCAGAAAGACAGGATTTCATTTACTGAAACATCATGAGCACTTCTAGGAGCTTAATACGTGACATTCTTAGTCATCTGTCAGACTCTGGCCTTTTCAAACCAAATCAAAGCATTCTTTTAGTATTCTTGGAAATATATTCTCCCATTCAGGAAGCTACCATGTACCATTTCAGCACAGCATACGCAGAGTCACAGCAAGCTTCTCTCTGATATTTTAGCATGGTGGAATGGCTTTTTATTCTTATGCATAAAAGTGTAAAATAGTCTTTGTAAGAGTCACTGCTATTACTGGCTGCACAACTGGAAGGCAAGCTGCATTTGAAATGGTTTTACTTGGACAGATTCCCGGTGACGTTCCCCAAAATGTACCACCAAGAAATCCATGCGTGATAAGGCCTTACCATGATGAAAAAGAACACAGGCAGCTGGAAATCACTTTATTCTGAGCTGCTTACCTTAGCTCAGAACACAGTGCTTTTGAGACAAGGCACATGCTTCCAACCACAGACTGGTAAGGGATTTTGATTTAGGTCAATGCTTGCTTTCTCCTCTACCTTATTAAGAAAAAGAGAAACAGAAGTTGGAGGTTACCATTTGTTAGCCGCTAGGTGATCAGGACATCCTGCTAAGGGGAATAGCCTTGTAGCTCTGCCACAATAATTCATTTGCCAAGGCTGCTGCAATTTTATGGGCTATTTCAGTTTCCTATAAATTTCTGAATGACTTTATATTCTATAATGTATATTATTATGCCTACCACCCTCACTCTTAAATATGCACAGGGCATCTCTGTAGATATATGTTCTTTGGATAAAACTGTTTGAAATGGTCTATCACTTAAAGCTGTTCTGTCTTTTCACTTTAAGAGACAGGGTCTCTCTATGTTGCCCAGACTGGTCTCTTGGGCTCAAGAGATCCTCCCACCTCAGCCACCCCAGTAGCTGGGACTGCAGGCATGTGTCATTGCTCCTACTTCTTATTTAGTAATGTACATCACCATGCTGTGGGCTTGTGGTCTGTGTTCCTGTCCTCTGTTGAGTTTATATAATCCAGTTCTACCTTTCTGAAACATAGTGAGAGGACACCTGCACCAGAACCATCAGAGTGTTTATAAAAATGCAAATTCACAGATTTCACCCTAACAATTTGCATTATAGCCCCATTTCCAAAAGATGAAACCACGCAGCCAATGTTTGAAGAGTCTCTTTAAATTAGGTTAGAGCTCTTCCGCACAAACTCACAACTTGTCTAAGTGGACCTCCAGAGGGCTGGAAGGAACTACCAGGGGTAGTTAGAAATGCTCTCTCAGTAGCAGCTGACATGAAGTGTGTGTGTACATGTAGGCTCATGTATTATTTAGGACAGTCTGATCACTAAAAACATCCTTAACACTAATCTGGAATGCTACTTTGACTTATGTTGAAAAATCTCATGGGCACAAAAGGAAAAACTGTGCATGCCAAAGCCAATTTTCCTTTGCCTTTTAGCACCGATTGTGTTAATATGGTAAAAGGGACCCAGCGTTCCACAAGAAGAAAATAAATAAGATTCTAATTATAACTTTTCTTGATAGACTGATTATACATAGATTTTGTTGGCCATTCATGTGTAACAGTCAGGAATGAGTAAATCTTCACAGCCTAGCTTGCCCTTAATTCCTATTAAAGACAGACACTGGAGATTCTCTAGCAAATTTGGAGTTAAGCACTGCAGCTTTTGCATCTATTTGCTCAATCAGTGAGTGAGGTGGACTGCTTATCGAGGTCGGGGTAGCGGCTGCAATTTTAGTTTTCTCACAAATATTTCAGACCTGTGCTGCCTAACAGGGTAGACACTAAGCACATGTGGCTATTTAAATTTAAATTAATTAACTTTAACAAGATAGAAAGAATTCAATTCCTCGGTAGCCTAGACACATTTTAAGTGCTCAGTAGCCACATATGGATGGTGTATTGGATTGTACAGATAAATCCTCTCCATCATGCAGAAAACTATTTTAGACAACTTTGTGTTCACACAGTTTTCTAAGTCAATATAAGTCTTCTGCAGGAACATAATCAAAAGGTACAATAGGGCAGGGATTTATATACTGTTTGTTTAATGAATTAACTGTAACAGGATAAGAAAGACTGCGTCTTAAGCTAGTACATTAAGAGTTGGCCATTCCTAGGTAGGGCAGGGAAGGTAAGTACTTAATTCTAAAGAACTCAATAATCTAATATCTATACAAAACATCAAGAAGAATCGCAAGGATCTCTCCATATTCTTTTTCTGTGTGTCTGTGTGTAAAGACATCAGAACTCACAGCTAAGAATAGGGGATGGATATTAAATATTTATGTGACTTTGGTTCTCAGAATGCAATAGAGCAAAAATGGATTTTTCAATTCTCTCAATCACTTTTACTTTACAATCTTTTCCTCCCTTATTCCCCAGTGAATTTTCCACTTTCTGTTCTCCCAACCTATATCACTTTTTTTCCTGTTTCTTGGTTTTTATTTATGCTCCTTTATTCTCTTAATACTTGTATTTTCAAGGTTCACTTTCTCCTTCAACCCTTTCCTTAAAACCTTAACCCATAAGGATCGATGTTCTTATACCTTCATGAGTTAACTTATTTACTTCCTTGATAAACATTTATGTAAAAACTACTAAGTATCATCACTTCGTGAACAACAATCCTTTCAGTCAAGAAGCCCACAGACTAGCGTAGAAAATAGAGAAGTAAACAGTCAATTTGAATGCCCTATCGTGTTCTATGATATATGATTCAAAGGATATTATGGGAGTGTAGAAGCCAGGGAAGCCAGAGAAGCTTCCCCAAAGAAATAATATTTGAGTTGAGTTTTCTTGGGAGGTATTCCAGAGAGAGAGATCGTCATGCACAAATGCATGGAGGCATGAAAGAGCATGGTAGGATTGTTGGTGTCTGGACTGGGTGGTGATGGAGTCGGAGCAATGAGCATTCAGCAGAGCACAAAGGGCTTGTGAATCTAGGTAAGGAGTATGAATTCAAAATTGTAATTTTGACTTAAATGGTACAAAAGCAATTTATGTAATCATTTGTACCCCCATAATATTCTGAAATTTAAAAAATAAATTAAAAAATAAAAATATTTATGATGCTGATCTTTCCCATTAAAAAGACCGAAATATTATAAAAATTATAAAATATACATACTATAGTACATCTCAGTTTAAGGTTAGAAATCCATTCCCAAAAATTAGATGTTCTGGGCAGAAAGTTTATCATGAGTTTATTTCCCATTATTTTAAATGTGAAATTTAATAAATCGTTAGACATTAACCTCAAATATTTACCCCATTTCCTAAAACACATATGGATTATTACATACCTATATATAAGCAACCTGTATGCCAATATAAACTTAGCATGTTAGGATTTAAAATGCTTTCAGGGGGGCGCGGGGCGGCCCTGGAGTAGGGGCTGTGGCGGTTCGCGGGGACCTGGCTGCAGTGACTGCGGTGCCTGTGGGGCTGGCGAGAAGCTACTAAAGTTCCTGGGGAAGCAAAGTAGAATTTCCTAAGAACATAATGGATGGAGAGGAGAAAACCTGTGGTGGTTGTGAAGGCCCTGATGTCACGTATGTCAAATTGGTATCTTCTGATGGTCACGAATTTATTGTAAAAAGAGAACATGCGTTAACATCAGGAACAATAAAAGCCATGTTGAGTGGTCCCGGTCAGTTTGCTGAGGGCGAAACCAATGAGGTCAATTTTAGAGAGATCCCTTCACGTGTACTATCAAAAGTATGCATGTATTTTACCTACAAGGTTCGCTACACTAAGAGCTCCACGGAGATTCCTGAATCCCCAATTGCATCTGAAATTGCACTGGAACAGCTCATGGCTGCGAACTTCCTAGATTGTTAAATAAAATAAATTATAATAAACTGTTAATTTTTTCAGTATTTAAAAATAAAATAAAATAAAATAAAATGCTTTCAATATCACTTCCTCATCACCAAACAGTGATGAGCAACAGGGTTTTTCAAAACGTTTACATGATTCTGACATACTATGACTTGTATTTGGAATATACTTCAAGACCTTTCTCACAACTAGTTTTATAAAAATGTTATCTTGAGTTTTAGAAACATGATTATACATATTTTCTGTATAAATATGAGCAGAAAAACATTGTTTAAAGATATATATGTTCTATGAAGTCTAGATGTTAAAACCCAAGAGAATTTCTTCCTATAAAACATTATCCCAGGAGGTGTTCTGTGAAATATATCTTAATATACAAGTAAACATATGCTGTTTAAAATAATAATAATAAAATGAACATCATCGTACCTATCAACCAGCTCTCCTACATTTCCCTCTCCTTTACCCCAAAGTAAGCACTATCCTCATATTTTGTCGTTTTACCAAGTGCTTATGAATCCCTAAATAATATGTTTTTTACTTTTATTCCTTTTTAACATAGAAATTAAAGCCTAATGGATATGTTTTTATGCAGCATTAGATTTCAATGCTGAGGTGTGCAGTTGGGGTGCATTAATTTTTCACTATTGTACAAAGCTACGCATTGCATGTATATTTCAAAAGGTATATTTTCTATTTTTTTTTTTTGAAACAGTGTTTCACACTCTCGTCACCCGGACTAGAGCAGTGGTGTCATCATAGCTCACTGTAACCTCAAACTCCTGGGCTCAAACAATCCTCCTGCCCCAGTCTCCTGAGTATCTGGCGCTGCAGGTGTACACCACCACACCTGGTTAATTTTTTTTGCAGAGACTAGTGGTCTCAAAATCCTGGCCTCAAGCAATCCGCCTGCCTCAGACTCCCAGAGTGCTAGGATTACAGGCATGAGCCACCGCACCCAGCCATACTGTTCTGATGAGTCAAGGTTGTTTCTGATTTGTTTCTTTTTTACTCCAAATCATGTTGTGATAAACACTCTTATCATTCTCCTGGTGTATTTCTGTGAGATTTTCCTTCACAACTATGAGTAGAAGTAGAATGGCTGGCCCATGACATGTATGTAGCACTGACTTTACTAGATCAGAAAATAAATTTTGTATGTGTGATTACAGCAGTTTATGTTCTCAGAAGTTGTGTAAGGGAATTTCTGTTACTTTACATTCTCACTTACTTGGTTTTGACTGACATTTTAACTTTTGTCAAATTTGTTTTGCAGATGGTATCATGATTGAGATTTTTATTTGTGTTTCCATGACTATTAATGAAGCTGAATAACTTTTCATGTTTATTAATCATTGATGATTCTTATGAGATATTCTTGTACATGTTTGCATATTTTTCTATTTGGTAGGATTTTTAGGGCTTTTTGTCAAATACATTTATTTTCAGCAAATTTTATCAGACATAGAAATTTAAGGGTGTAAATGTCTAAGTACCGCTTTAGTTACATCCCACAAATTTTAATATGCAGTATTTTTTGACATTCATGTCTAAATGTGTTAGAATATCCATTAAGTTATCTTCTTTGTCCTATGAGTTAGTTTAGGTGAGTGTGTTGTTGTGTTTGAGTTTTTCTAGTTTTACCAAAATTGTATGTATCCCTACACAATATATTCTTTACTGTTGTGCTTACTTTTGGTCAGGATTCTGATTCTTATAAAATGCAGTGTATTTTCAAGGCAGAAAACATGGATTTGGACTCTAGTTCCATGACCAGTGTGATTTGGGGAAAGTTATTTCATTTCTCTGGCATTTAGTTTCTTCATGTTAAATGGGGATAATAATAGTATAGACATATCTGCGAGATATTGTGGGTTCAGTTCTAGTTCACTGCAAGAAAACAAATATTGCAAGAAAGTGAGTCACACAATTTTGCTGGTTTCCCAGTGCACATAGAAGCTATGCTTACATTAAACTGTTGTCTATTAAGTGGGCAATAGCATTATGTCTGAAAAAACAATGCACATACTTTAATTTAAAAATATTTTATTGCTAAAAATATTGCTAACGCTCATCTGAGCCTTTAGCAAGTCATAATCTTTTTAATGGTGGAGGATCTTGTCTCACTGTTGATGACTGTTGACTGATCAGGATGGTGGTTGCTGAAGTTTTGGGTGACTATGGCAATTTCTTAAATTAAAGTAATAATGAAGTCTGTCACGTGGATTGACTCTCCCTTTCATGAAAGATTTCTCTGTAGTATGTGATGCTGTTTGATAGGATTTATCCACAGTAGAACTTTTTCAAAATTGGAGTCAATCTTCTCAAACCCTGTCACTGTTTTATCAACTAAGTTTATGTAATATTCTGAATTTTGTCTTGTCATTTCAACAATATTCACAACATCTTCACCAAGATGAGATTCCATCTCAAGAAACCACTTTCTGTGCTCATTCATAAGAAGCAACTCCTCATCCATTCATATTTTACCATGAGCTTGCAGCAATTCAGTCAGTCACATCTGCAAGTTTCACTCCTAATTCTAGTTCTCTTGCTATTTCTACCACATATGCAGTAAGTTTCTCCACTGAAGTCTTCAGTCCCCCAAAGTCATCCATGAGGATTGGAATCAACGACTTCCAAACTCCTATTAATGTTGATATTTTGACCTCCTTTCATGAAACATGAATGTTCTTAATGGTACCTAGAATGATGAATCCTTTCCAGAAGATTTTCAATTTACTTTGCCCAGATCCATCAGAGGAATCACTGTCAATTATTGCCACAGCCTTATGAAATGTATTTTTTAAATAATAAGACTTGAAACTGAAAATTGCTCCTTGATCCAGGAACTGCAGAATGGATGTTGTGTTAGTAGGCATAAAACCATTAATCTCTTTGTAAATCTCCATCAGACTCTTGGGTGCATTGTCAATAAGCAGTAATAATTTTTAAGGCATCTTTTTTTTCTGAGCAGTAGGTCTCAACAGTGAGCTTAAAATATTCAGTAAACCATGCTATAAACAGATATGCTGTTATCCAGATGTTGTTCCATTTACAGAGCACAAGCAGAGTAGATTTAGCATAATTCTTAAGGGCCCTAGGATTTTCAGAATGGTAAATGAGTATTGGCTTCAACTTAAAGTCACGACCTTCATTAGATCCTAATAAGAGAGTCAGCCTTGTCCTTTGAAGCTTTGAAGCCAGGCATTAACTTCTCCTCTGCAGCTATACAAGTCCTAGATGGCATCTTCTTACAATACTGTGTAAGGCTTCTTTGTGTACATTGACAATCTATTGTTTAGTGCAACCACCTTCATCAATGATTTTAGCTAGTTCCTCTGGATAACTTTCTGCAGCTTCTGTATCATCACTTGTTGCTTCATCTTGTGCTTTTTTGTTATGGAGATGGCTTCTTTCCTTAAACCTCATGGACCAACATCTGCTAACTTCAAACTTTTCTTCTGTAGTTTCCTCACTTCCCTCATCTTTTAAAGAATTGAAGAGAGTTAGCACTTTGCTCTGGACTGAACTTTGGCTTAAGGGAATATTGTGGCTGGTTTGATCTACCTAGAGCACTAAAACTTTCTCCATATTAGCAATAAGGCTTTCTTAATCATTTTTGTGTCCATTGGAGTAGCACTTTTGATTTCCTTCTAGAACTTCTTTTTTTCTTTTGCATTTACAACTTGGGATATTCAGTGCAAGAGGCCTCATTTTCAGCCCATATTGGCTTTTGACGTTGACTTCCTCACTGAGCTTAATCATTTCTAGCTTTTGATTTAAAGTAAAAGATATGTGACTATTTACTTGAATACTTAGAGGCCATTATAGGGTTATTAATTGGCCTAGTTTCAATATTTTAGTGTCTCAGGGAATAGGGAGGCTGTCAGAGAGGGAGAGAGTCATGGGAATGGCCAGTTGGTGGAGCAGTCAGAATACACACAACAATTAAGTGTGTTTTTTTATATGGGTGCAGTTCATGATTGCCCAAAACAATTACAATTGTAACATCAGAGATCACTAATCATGGATCACCATAACACATATAATAATAATGAAAAATTTTGAAATATTGTGAGAGTTATCAGAATGTGACACAGAGATGCAAAGTGAGCACATGCTGTTGGAAAAATGGCACTGACAGATTTGTTGGATGCAGAGTTTCCACAAACCTACAATTTGTAACAAAAAAAAGTATCTGCGAAGAACAATAAAGTGAGGTATGCCTGTACGTATGTCCTAGAGTGGCTGTGAGGATTAGATGAGATATTGGGAAAGCCCCTAGGACATTGCCTGGACAGAGCAAGCACTGGATAAGTGCTGGCTGTTGTGTTGTTGATGATGGTGATGATGATGATGATGACAATGACAGTAATGCCATGTGGGACATATCACCCTTTAGAGACTTGTGATATCCTTTTGTTTATAATGTTTTCTGATTAACAGAAGTTTTAAATTTGAATGTAGTTTAATTTATCAGTCTTTTGGCATAGGAACTTCTGAATCCTATTAAAATAAAGTATTTTCCTAATTTTTTCCTAAAAGGTTTTCATTTTGCCTTTGATCTTTAAGTTTCATCCAAAAATAATTTTTATGTATGGTATGATGGAGAAATCCAATTTCTTTTCTTTTTAATGGATAACCGTTATTTCAGCATTATTTATTGAATATTGCTCTCTTATGAAAGACAAGTTTATCCTTTATCATGTATCAAATCTTAACACGTAAGTGAGTCTGTTTCTGGGTTCTCTATCCTGACGCATTAGGCTATTTGTGTGCCTCTGTGCCAACACCACTTTACTACTTGTTATTATATTACTTTTTTCTGTGTTTGTTTATTATACCAAAAAATAAATCTTAATATTAATAGTTGGTCTGTCCCTCTTGTTTTCTTTATATTCAATACTGTCTTGACTATTTTGAGTTAAATTTAAACATGTAATATCTATAAATACTATTTTACATAATATCCTCTTATTATAATGTTATTTAGTATTATAAGGCAATGTATTTTAGGGGTCTACAATTATCTCTCAAATTCTATGGAAGTTTTTAATTAAAATTGTATTACATCAATTGTTGAAGTTCAGTTTTTCTTTTTACATTTTTTCTAACGTCTCTGAAGCTCAAAGAATGAAGTTTAGTTTTTCTACCTTTAAACAGCTATGCCACAACTTATTTAAGTCTTCTTTACACTTTTATCTTTGTCTTTTGAAGAAATTTTATTATTTTCTTTACAGACATCATAAATACATTTTGTAGTATTTCTTCTTAGGCACAAAGTAAATGTTGTTGCTATTATAAACAATATTATTATAAACTTATATTCCTAATGTTTTCTTACTAGTAAACATAAATACAACTGATTTTTGTCTATGCATCTCATATGCAGCAACATTGTTACATATTTTATTATAATTACTCCTATATGAAATTGTTTTCAACGTTTTCTATGTGGATAATTATTAAATCAGTTTCTTTCTAGTCCCTATACATTATTTATTTTTATTGCCTTCCTTTTTTTGTTTTTCTGATTATAACTTTCAGTACAATATTCAACATGGTGATAGTAAGCACTTTTATTGTACCTAATATTTAAAGATGTGTCTCATGTATTTGTTATGTATTTTTAGAAGCGCTACCATGAATATGATGTTTACTATGGATATGTTGTAATTGCCTCTTATGAAGACAACAAAATTTTTTTCATCATGGAAAGATTTCATGTTGGTTAAATGATATTTCTCTGTATATTCAGAAAAACCAATTTTCCTTTTTAATATATTCATGCATTCATATCATCAATAGATTTTCTAATATTAAACCAACAAATTTATGGAATAAGCATAACTCAATCTTATTAAATTATATTTTTATGCATGGCCTAAATTATCTTATAATTTTTATAGGACTTTTGCATGCTCATACTCCATCTACATTTTCAATTTTACTATCATAAAGTTATCCCTAATATCCTCTTAATATCTTGTTTTAAACATATCTCTGCAGTATATATAGTTCCGTTGCAATTTTCAGCTTAATATTCTTTGGTTTATGTCCCTTCTTTTTCTCTTATTGTTTTTTCTATATGCATTTTCATCAATTCTAAATAGTCTTATAAAAGAATCAACTTTTTATAAAATTTATGCTCTCTACTATAATTTTTATCATTTAACAATGTCTGCTCTTAACCTTATTTTTTTCCTTCCTTATTGTATGTGGTGATTTTTTTCTCCTTCTTCTACCTTTTAAGATGGATGTTAAGTTGATCCATAAATTATTTAAGAATATAGATTCTTCAATTTTCAAGTGTTTGAATTTATTTTATTCAATGATTTCTTTTTTAAAATATATTTTATTTAATTCTATAACTCTGTTTAATTTTCAGTAGGATTTTAAAGTATTGATCCATAAATATGATATAGTTCTCCATGTGTTTACATCTTCTTTAATCTTCTCAGCAATATTTTATCATTTCTATATAAAAGTCTTACACATTTTTATTTTATTTCTAAATATTCTATGCCACTTTTCTGTAGATTCTTTGAAATTTTTTACAAAACAATCATGTTGTCTGTAAAATAATACAATTTATTTCTTTTTCAATCTCTGTAACTTTTATTTCTTTTTTTAAATTTTTCAAAATTATTATGGGTACATAACAGCTGTATACATGTATAGGGCACATATGATATTTTAATACACGTTTACGATGTAAATTAATCAAATCTGGGTAATTGGAGTATCCATAGCTTCAGGGATTTATCATTTCTTTGTGTTAGGAATATTCCAATTGCATGCTTTTAGTTATTTTAAGGTATACCCTAACTTATTGTTGCTTATAGTCACTGTGTTGTCCTATCAAATACTGTTCATTCTATCTATCTCTATATTTTTTGCATCTATTAACCATCCCCATTTTATTCCCCCTTCCACACCGCCCTTCCTGGCCTCTGTTAACTATGATTCTACTCTATGTCTGCGTGAGATCAATTGCTTTAATATTTAGCTCCCGCATATGAGTGAGAACATGTGAGATTTGTCTTTCTGTGCTTGGTTTTTTCATTTAACATAATGTTCTCCAGTTCCATCGACGTTGTTGCAAATGGCAGGATTTCATTATTTTTTATGTGGCTATCTAATATTACATTGTGTATATATACCACAATTTCTTTAACCATTCATCCATTTTTTTTCTTCCTCCTTTTTTTTTTTTTAAATTCAGAATATTACGGGGGGTACAAACGTTTTGGTTACATAAATAGCTTTAGCTGCTGCTGGATCTCTACCGCACCTGTTGTCTGGTGCAATGGCTCTGCACAGATTCCAGGCAGGTCCCAGTCTGACCAAGCAGAGGTCGGTGGGGGTGGCGGGAACCATCTTGCAGTTCAGTTTGCACTGGGCCAGCATGCTCTACTCTCCTATTTTTCCCCGTGTGTTCTCTGATCTTGTTATATGTATCACCCGTCACTCTTTTTTTCTTTCCCCGCTCTGAGTGTCCTGTGTTGCTTCTGTGATTTTGCAGCATTGCTTCAGAGAAAAGCGATCCATACGTAGGCAGCTGCCTGTACCTTTCACGTACTTCCTTGGGAGCAGTATGCTGGTAGGCTACTTCCAGCCCGCCATTTTCCTGTAAAACTAGATTTCTTTTTTTGTATGCGATGTCCAGTTGTCCCAGCACCATCTGTTGAAAAGACTATATTTACTGTATTATCTTTGCTCCTCTGTCAAAGATCAGTTGACTGTGTGAGTTTATCTGGGTTCCCTATTCTGTTCCATTTATCTGTATCAGTCTTTCCACCAATATCACAGTGTTGTTTACTAGTAAGTCTTCAGGTAATATTAGTCTTCTTACTTTATTCTTTTCCTTCACTATTATGCAGACTATTATGAGTATTTGGCAGTCTATAAAAATTTTAGAATCAGTTTGTCAGTATTCATAAAATGATTTGCTGGGACTTTGATTGCCATTGCACTGAATCCATAGATCAAGTTGAGAAGAACGGACATGGCGATAATATTGTGTCTTTTTAGTCCATGAACAAGAAATACCTCTTTATTTAGTTGGTTTTTTGATTGTATTCATCAGAGTTTTGTGGGATTCCTCACATTGATCTTGTATATATTTTGTTCGATTTATATGTAATTACTTCATTTCAGGGAGTACTAATATAAATGATAATGTATTTTGAATTTCATGTTCCACTTATTTGCTTCTTGTGTACAGCAAAGCAAGTGATTTTTGTATATTAACCTTGTATCCTGTAACCTTGCTATAATTGCACATTAATTCCAAGAGTTATTTTCGTAGATTTCTTCAAATTTTCTATATAGACAACTAGGTCATCTATAAACAAAGATAGTTTTATTTCTTTCTTCCAAATTTTGATAATGTTTATCCTCTTTTCTTGTATTATTGCTTTAGCTAAGGTTTCCAGTATAATGTTGAAAAGAAGTGGTGGGAAGGGACAACCTTTCCTTGCTTCTGAACTTAACAGGAAAATTTCTAGTTTCTCCTTTTAGGTATGATGCTAGCTGTAGTTTTTGTAGATGTTCTTTACGCAGTTGAAGAAGTTCCTTTTTATTGCTAGTTTCCTCAGGGCTTTTTTATGAATAGGTGTTGCATTTTGTCAAATGCTTTTTCTACATCTACCAGTGTGATCATGTGATTTTTCTTCTTTTGTTTATTGATGTGACATTGATATTTTAATGTTGAATTGGCCTTATATACCTGGTATAAATCCCATTTGATTGTGGTATATTTTTCTATATATTGTTGGAGTCAAATTGCTAATATTGTTACTAGGATTTTTGCATCTATCTTTATGAGAGATGTTCTGTAATTTTGTTTTTTTTTTTTCTTTGTAATGTCTTTGGTTTTTGAATGGGGAAATTCTGGACTCATAGAATGAGTTAGGAAGTATTCCTTCTGTTTCTATCTTCTATAATAGATTAGAAAATATTGGTATAATTTCTTTCTTAAATGCTATAGAATTCACCATTAATTCCTTTGGATCCTGTGCCTTCCTTTTTGGAAGGTTATTAATTATTTTTTATTATCTGTTAATTATTGGTTATTATCTACTAATTATGGGTTATTATCTATTAATTACTTAATAGATAAAAATCCATTCATATTGTTTATTTCTTCTTGTGTGAGTTTTGGCAAATTGTGTTTTTTTGAAGATTTGGTTTATTTCATTTAGGTTATCAAATTTGTAAGCATAGAGTTTTTCATATTATTCCTTTATTATTCTTTTTATCCTTTTAATGTCTTGGCATCTATAGTGATGTCCTCTGTTTCCACTGTATATTTTTTTTCAGGGATCATTGTCCAAAGTGGCATGATTTTTAATTTGTAAAAGTCATTGTTTAATTTATTTAGTTCATTTTTTTTACATTTTTATGAAGAAGAAGATAAATCTGCTTCCTATTGTACCATACAGAATTCATCTTGTATTAAAACCTTTTGAAAATTCTGCAATTAAATTGGATCAGTGTCTCTCACAATTATTTTGTGGATCCTAAATTTAAAATGGGAAAGGTTCTACTATTCAAGTTGAGAATCTGTTATCATTTGATTATCACTTCATGTTTTCCTTATGGCTGATACAATTATATTCTCTTCATATTCCGTGTTTTATAGTGTTTGCTTTGATTTATCTAGGAACTAGGAATTCATTCAGATTCCTTTATTTGAGCATTAGTGAATTTCAAAACTTCTGGAAAATTCTCAGCTTTGAATCTCTTTGAATATTGTATATTTATATTTTCTCCAGTATGTATTCCTGGAGCTCTAATTAGACAAGTGTTTCTAAATTTTTTTTTGAAATGAATTCCTTTGGACAGCTTGTGAGAACTAAAGACAACTTTAAATTCTAATATTTTCATTGTATATTTTTATTTCAAAAAATTTAGGAGGTACAAATGTTTTTTGTTATGTGGATAAATTGTATCATGCTGAAGTCAGGGCTTTTGATGTACCCGTCACTAGAACAGTGTACATTGTACTTCGTAGATAGATTTTTATACCTTACCCCAGTCTTTATGTGTCTGACTTTACCTGTTTGCTTTTCCTATGTTTTTCATTTATTGTAAATTGTTTTCTCCTGTTGTTTTGCAACTTTGTTTTTTCTAAAACTTCATCTATGGAACTTTGAGAACAGAATATGTTATCCTAAGGAAGATTGGCATTGATTCTTCTATGAACCAGGACATTATGGACCTGAGATCACTATAAACTAAATTTGAGGGATGTGTTGGACTACACAGTTTCTATGAGTAACATTCCATGTCTTTGTTAGAGCTGGTTTGTGATTATGAATTCACACAAAAGACATTTTATTTTCTTTTGAACTTAGCCACTGCCAAGACAACTATTTCTCATCATATTCCTTTGTGGCATAAGTTTTTTTGTTTGTTTGTTTCATTGGTTTTTTTTTTTATTTTTTTCTTTCTTTCTTTCTTTCTTTCTCTCTCTCTTTCTTTCTTTCTTTCTTTCTCTCTCTCTTTTCTTTCTTTCTTTTCTTTTTAAATTGATGAATAAAATTTTATGTATTTTCCAAGTATAATATTTTAAAGTATATATACACTGCGAAATGACTAAATCTAGCTAATTAACCTATGCATTACCTCACATAGTTATCCTTTTTGTGGTGGGAATACTTTACACACACTGTCTTAACATTTTTCAAGAATATAATATGTTGTTAACCATAGTCATCATGTTGTACATTAGACCTCTTGAACGTATTCCTTCTGTCTAATTGAAATTTTCACTACTGCTCTTCTGGTACTAGGTGAAGTGAGATCATGGCTTTATGTAGAATACTTTCATCTGATGTCTCATCTTGCTCAGGCCGTAGACTGAGTCTTCCATTGCTTGTACAGCCCATTAAACTAACATTCTAAAGATCTAGGTCACCAGAGATTAGAAGATGACCCCAGGCAGCTGCCTGCCCCTCTGCTCTCTTACATGTCTAGGTTTATGGTTTCTCATTGGGATCATCAATGGAGGATTTTTTTGTTGTTGTTGTTCCTCCCATCTATGCATATAAAAGATTTTTAATATGCCACATTGCTGGAAACAAACATTTTTTAAGCAAGGGTAAAGCATAATTAGATGTTCGTTTTAGAAAAATCATGAAGGCAGAATTGGGAAAGATGGTATAAAGTACTCTTTTATTACTAACCTGAGAGACAGATAGACAAACTAAAAAAGATGTTAATTCATATTTCCACATGCTAACTCAAGAAAGTTGTGTTACTGTTTCCAGAGATTGAAGGAAGTATGAAAGACCAAACTAAGGATAGAAGAGAAAATTGCATACTAACTATGAAATGTATATGCATAGAAATGTTTTTCCCAAAACAAAGTGTTCATAATTTGGTGTCTCCATTTATTTGTTCTCTGTTTCACACTCCATTTAACCTAAGAATGAATAAACCATGAAGGAATCCCTCAAATCAGGGAATGCTAATAATAGCATATTTAGGATTTTCCTGATGACATAAAATAACCATAATCTGAAGGATCAACTGTCTTCTAGCTGAATAAAGTGAGAAACAAACTTAGAAAAAAAATTATAGGTTGATTCACAGTTTTATGCCATTGTAATTTAGCTCAAGTTTCTTTTTCTCCCCATGAAGCCTTTATAATTAAGAAACAATTTCTAGTTCAATTTTTCTCTACTAATTTCTATTGGATACTTTTTAAATCTGTTTGTTGTTGCTTCAGAAAGTAAAAATTCCAGATGCTTTGTGTGCTGATTAACACCTAAGAAATCTATAAAGTTTAATTAGGAAAAAATGAACAATAAAGTTTTATTCACCTTGCTAAATTTTAGTGGCTAATGCACTGCTTTATATTCCATGGCTTTACTTTTTTGCAATACTAAAAAGGTTTGAACACTCTCATTAAAGAAACATGTTTTTACTTTGAATCTGTTGAATTGTAGAAAGTAAAATAAAAGCATTAGGTTTGTTATTTTTGCTCCTTTTCTAATGCTTAGAATTAATTTAAGCAATTGTTCTCAGTATTCATATTCAGCATTTTATTATGTTGAGCCCAATATCCTTAATTACTTTTTCTTTTTGGGTATCATCTTCTGGACTAAAGTAGAAGATATTGATGGACAAAATCTAATTCATTTAAAGTTTCTTCTATAGCTTTCAGGGTAATGGGCATGCATTAGCAGAACGATTTTTAAAAATGAGGAATTAATAAAGTGAGATTGACTGAAATTCGTCATTCCTCTTCCATTAATCAGTTCATATGCAGGGTCTCCCCAAAACAGAAATTTCTTGATATTACTCCTTTAATATATTTTATATTTGACCTACATTTTATACTTTAAAATATGTCTCTCTCTTGTCTCTTGTAATACTATCTTCCAAATTGTTAAGAGCTCTAAAAGTTTAGAAGGACAAGTACTCTTCCTTCTGTTTGGTGAGTGAATAAGCTAAGATTTTAAGTGATGAAACATATTAGTCAGGGTTCTCCAGAGAAACAGAATCAGCAGAATATATATACACATACACACACAAACATACATATATATATATATATGGTTGTGTGTATATATATGTGTGTATACATGTATATTTATATATATATATATATATATGAAATTGGCTCCCATGATTATGGAGACTGAGAAGTTCCATTATTTGCTGTCTGCAATCTAGACACCCAGGAAGCCAGTGGTATAATTCAGTCTGAGTCCCAAGGCCTGAGATCCAGGAGAACAGATGGTGTAAATCCCACTCCTAGGGCCAGAGAGGATGAGATACCATGTCCTAACTCAATCAGATAGGCAGGAAACAAAATGGGGCAAATTACTGTTTTGTCTGCCTTTTGTTTTATTCAGTCCCTCAGTGGATTGGATGATGCCTGCCCACAGGGAGGGCAATCTACTGAGTCTACCAATTCAAATGCTAATGTGAACTGGAAACACCCTCAGGGACACACCCAGAAATAATGTTTAATCTGGGCACCCTATGACTAAACAGGTTGACACATAAAATTAACCATCACGTGAAGTCATCTACTTGCCTAGAAAATTAGTACAGAATTAAAAACGAACACAGGATTCCTATAGTTCCAAAATGATATTTCAGGCTGTCTCTATTTCAACATAGATTTCAAAATACATTTTAGGAACAGGCTGAAATACAGAAGCATATTACATCTTCTGGATGATTGAAAATGGGTTTGATTTTACCGTAGTTGTATTTTAAATTGCCTTAAGATTAAATATGATGTAGTATCTTCTTAAGTGGTCATGTGTAAGTATTACACATCTTTCAAAAGATGGTCAATATTAGATTATATTGAGAAAATAGTGATAATAATTAAAACAGGGTGATCTCATCAAAGAGGATTGCACAATAGAAAATTCATTCACACTAACATTTAAAAATGCATTATGAATGATGATATGAGATACAGAATTAAATTTTGTACATTTAGTATTCAGTAATGACAAGGTCATTTTGAGGGTGTCCATTGTGAAATTATAAATTGATATTTTAAATAAAATGATAAACATCAATAACTGATAATTTTCTTAACTTCAGCATTTCTACTCTTACACATTAATTTTAATGAAATAATTTAATAAAAAGAAAAAATGTCTGAAATTATCATGATGCAATCTGTGATGGTATGAAAATATTAGGAAAAATCTAAATGTTTGGCAAAAAATTATTTAAAAATTAATTTTGTATAAATACAAATAAAATGATATTTAGTCAATAATGACTATCATAAAGTCTATGAGAACATGAACCTACATACAACTTGTAACACAACCATGAAGGACACCTGTTCTAGTAAAGGATTTAACCCAGTGGTTTACATTACCAGGAAGTACTGTTAACTGAATGTTTCAGCCATATTTAAGACATTTTCAATTCTCCTGTGTTCATTTCTTCCCTCCTGCCGTGTACGACTATGTCATATCTTTTTAGCGAACACTGTAGTCTCTTCATTGTTTTCATGTATGCAGCCTGTAACAATAATAAACACACCAAGTGTTTGTACAGGTATGTAATGTTTCCTTTGCTTGAAGTTAGAACGTCACTTCTTTCCCAAAATGGCCTGTCAGCCCAAGAGAAAATGTTATCACCTAGCACAGAGAAAGGCAAGCCCCGTGTGCTAAATATTACTCTGATATCCTGCAGAGCAGTGTATGAGCCTGACCACTGGCATCAGCCCTCCAAAGAGATTGTGTGTATTTACTGCTGCTTGGTTAGCTCAGAACATTGCTGGGAGCACACTGCATGACTATCTCAGCACACCGGCTGATGGCTCAGCTCCTTGCCTGACTTCACAGCCAGCAGAAGGGCAGGGCCAGCATGATCATCTGAGTGTGAGGTCAGAGCAGTGATTACTTAACAATCGCTAACACGTGAAGAGGCAAGTTGTTTTGAAGCTTGTTTTCCCCCCTCCTCTTCAAAATCACTCCAGTTAATCACAACTAGCACAGGATGAGAGCATTTTGTGTTGATTTTAGGCATTACCCTCAGGAGCATAGTATTGTCATCAGAGATTTTCTTCAATCACTAAAGAGAGAAATATCGAACCATGGATGAATTCTCAGCACTCAACAAGTCAATCAGGAAGCCCCATGGAGAAAAGGATTTTTTTTGGTTAAAAGTAGATAATGCCCTGAATTTCTTTCCAGGAAAAAAAAAAAAAAGATGAAAAGGAGAAGGTTTCTTAAAGGTAACATATCTTCAAAAAGTGGGGAGGGGTTAGGGAAGGGGAGGAAATATAACCTGCAGTGTTTCAGCAGGAGGCACCCAGCTCAAAGCTTGCCAGGATTCTTCCTAGTAGAGTTTGGTTGACTTTCTTAATCTCATTTTAATCTTTGACCCATTCCTTTTGTTAAATCAAAGGGATTCAGTAGGAACCAAGTTTAAGGTAAGCAGTTTTTTGCTTTCTAGAACAAAAATTTCATGAGGAAAGGGAATGAATCTGTCATGTTCACGACCATATGCCAGGTGCTTAAAAAGGGTCTGGCATATACTAGGTTCTTATTTGTTGAATGCATATGCCCACAATTCTGCTTTAACCATTTTGCTTTAATAATGCACCCGCCGAAGCTGGGAGCAGGAGCGACAGAGAAATGGAACCCTACACCGTCCTTCAGCCACTTGGGGTGAAGTGAGGTGAGGGCCTGAGATAAAAAGGGCAAAATAAATCAGTACGTAGAAAGAGGAGAGAAACAGAAGGAGATGAGAACACTAAGAGGACACATCCCTTCCTTAAACTGTAGAAGTAAATCCTTAAGAGATGAATCATCACATTGGACACCCCCCCCCCCCCCGTTCTTAAACATTACATTCAGGAAAAACCAAATGGCCAGATTTATAAGGAAAGATCTTTTCTTTCCTGTGAAAACACTGAGGTTACTCTCTATTTCTATACTCACCATTACAGGTGACACTCTGAAACTTTCACCCAGGGGCAGATAACCTAAGCCTCATTTTTTGTGTTATTTTTTGTGGTGGTTTTGGTTTATGAAGTTCTAATGAAACATATTTTGCCTTTACCAAAGGCTTAAACCAAAACAGGTTCTGATGATGTTAGTGAAATGATGTGGACATGACTTCCGATTATTGAACCCAAATACAAGATAAAAATTTTTTCTCTGCAGGCATTTTCTAAGAAGGTTTTTCTCTTTAATCTGATTCTTGCCTCATCCCTGTGCCAGATTTAATTAAATTATTGCATCAACATTTTGTATCCCTGCCAAGAAGCCCTAAGGCCAGTGGCAGCATTTTTAATAAATCAAAAGGATCAAATCAAATAAATAAATGATTTGGGTGGCAAAGGGCAGAAAAGTTATGATGAAACGCAAAGAATTTTGCTCAACTCAAATTGGAAACTACATAATCAGCAGATTTCCGGAGGTGTTCAGGTTATGAGACAAGGTTTTTACATTGCACTAATTATGGCTGGAGTTAGAGAAACATAAAACAGAATAAAGAAAAAGCAAAAAATAGTGATGGGAAAGTTGGCCACAGCTATTGCTCTCAAAAGCCTCATATCTCATGACAAAATGCCTGAAAAGTAGCTCTTTGCGGTGGAGTTGGAAGAATGGACAATTTAGAAAACTCTGCCTCTGTTTTTTTTTTTTTTTCTTTTTACCATAGTCATTCTTTCTGCCTCAGGGGAAAAAAGCATTTTTTTTTTCCCATGGGCAAAGGTGGTTTGATGGCTTTTTAATTCTTCTAAATGCTCTGGTGTGTCCTTGAGCCATTTCTTAAGTGTCCTCAGTTTAGCATCAACACACACAAACGTGCGTGCGCACACACACATTGTTTAAGGTCTCAAAACATTCCAACACTTTCACTTTGTGAATTTGTTAACCATGCCGTGCGGATTGGCTTTTACAAGTATACAGCAAGCGCAGCAGCACCGTTCCGTTTATTGCTTCTCAAGGACTGCCTGGTTTAAAAAAGTTTTACCATCTGTTCTGGCTTAAGCGAAAGCTGAATTAAGAGGATAAGCTTTCACTGTTGCTTCTGTTACTGTTGTGGTATTATTATATTTTAGAAATGGGGAGGAGGTGAGAAGGCAAAATAAATCTATATAAAGTCTCCAGGAAAACAGAAGATGAGAATTCTCCTTTGGCAACTAGTGACATTACTTTTGAGCTTGGCCATGAAGTGTACTTTGCTCCTCGGTCCGATTAAAAAGAAGTTAAAATAGATTATGAAAATATCTGTAAATCAATCAGATCATTCAAATATTTGTCAAACTTGTGAGAGTCTACATCAAACTAGGCTCTGTGAGGCTTAAAAGAGAAGTGTTAAAGTTGATTGTCCTCAAGGAGCTCACGCTGCAGTTGGAGTGATGAGATGTACATACATAAAATGAATTTAAAACAACTGTCCAAATTAGAAGCAAAGGCATCCAGACACAATAACCAGAACTGGGACTATGGAATAGGAAAAGTAAGGATTTGATACTGCCAACTGTGTGTTGCTTATGGTGGATACTATTAGCCGTGTGCATTATACCTTAGTAATATTATTTTAAGCTGTTTTGGGATATATACATTACATATTGCTGGATTTCTCTGATTTACTAGGATAAACCAAAAAGGTTTCTGTATTTATAGCCTAAGGGGCACATGGACAGGTCACTACATGAAAGCAGGGACTTGAACAGGTGCATCTTTTGTTACATATCTTAATCTTTGATGCTTATTAAAACTACTTGGATAGCTTTTATAAGTTAATAAATGTATACATTATTAAAAAGTAGGCTAACTCATTAGAAAATTAACATTCCTGGGCTAAACCCAAGACCCAGGGATGAGGCCTGAGCATTAGCAGTCTTTAAAGTTCACCAGATGATTTTAATGAGCTCCTGGGGTTGAGAATCCCGTGTTAAGTAATTAGATCCAGATATTATTGTCCGAATTATTTCTCTTTCTCTTGAACTTGTTAGTGTCTTAAGTTCAGCTGATTCAACTGTGAGATTCTTGCTAAGAAATGTTCCTCCTAGAGTTTTTCCCCTTCAAAGCAAATAATCTTACTGTATACTTAGTTGCCAAATGCCCAGATATTATCTTTGGTTTATTCTTTTTCTCACCACTTTTGACATCAAATCTATTAGCTACATGAATTAGTTATCTTTTACTTCTAAAATATATCTTGAATCCATTCATTTCTTTGCATCTTCACTGTGTCCACCCCTCCTTCTTCTTCTACCACAACCTCTTAAAATTATTTACTAATTTTGGTTTTGTTAAATTTGGAATAAAATCGAAACCACTTAATATGACCTCTAGTGCTTTGCAAAGTCTGGAACCCTATGAACTTTTCTACCTCATCTCACATCACTCCCCACCGGGCCCTATTTGTTTCTCTCCAGGTTTCCCCACTTGCCAATGAGCTCCTGGCTTTAGAAGCTTCACCTGTTTCTCCAGGCTGAATTACCAGAACGTAGCTATTTGCATGGCTAAATAGGCCCAACCTTTCAATGTCAATTTCAGTGCCTCTTCCTCAAAAAGTTGTGATCGATACACTAAGTAAGGCATTCTCTCTTTCTCTGTAGAGTGGATAGGGGTGATGGCAATAATAGTCATGTGTTTGTTTGTATCCACCAGCTAGTTTAATAAAAAATGATTGTTCATTTTCCTTTGCATTCTCCTGTGTCAATTCTCCCGCTTCCATTTCTTTGCTGCTTCCCTCTCACATACACACCAACCTCGATATGGAGAATATAAACCTATGCATTGGATTGTTAGATCATTAGAGAATATACAGCTTCAAATTTGCTAAATAAATGCCAAATTGTTTTAGAAATGGTCGTTCAAACTTACATTCCCATCAGAGATGGGTAAATGCTTAGTTGCCTTCTGTCCTCATCATTCTTGATACCATCTAATTTTTCACATTTTGCAGTCCAGTAGGCACGAAATTTTATCTTAAAACAATCTCAGCCCTATTTCCCTGATTATTAATGAGGTTAAGTATTTTTTCATATACTTAATGGATATTTATTTCCTCTTTTGTGAAGTGCCTATTCACATGTAAGCTGTTCTTTTAATTGACTTTGGAAGTTTTACTATTTCATGTGTATCAATTCCTTATCAATTATGTGTGTTAAAAGCATTTTTCCCCTAATCTGTGGTATGTCCTTTCACATTTTAACAATTCTCAAAATTCTATAAAGTATTATAATTTAATAAGTTTACCAGTCTTTTTATTTATAATATTTTGAAACATTTTTAAAAGAAAGTTTTACTAATCAAGTGGTTACAATGATATTCTACTCTATTGCTTTCCAAATATTTAACCCTTTTGGCTTTCACATTTAAATCTTTAGTGCACATAGAATTTATTTTTATATACAGTAGGAAGTAGAAATCCAATTTCATTGCTTTCTCCTGTAAATAAACAATTGGCCAAGAACAAATTCTTTTCTTTTGCCTCTGATCTCAAATGCCGGTTCTCTCATAAATCTTATTTCCAAATGTGCGTGGGTTTGATTCTTTCTTTTATTCCATTGCTCTATTATCTATGTTTGCACCAACCCTATATGTCTTAAATGTGGTCACTTTATACCCAGTAGACCATGTCAGCCAAGCTTGCTCCTTTTTCAGGAGTGTCTAAGCTATATTTGACCCTCTGTTTTTTCATATTAATTTTAGAATCAGCTTATCAAGATCAAGAGGAACAACGACCACCACTCTTGTAATTTTGATGCGAATTGCATTTAATTTGTAGAACAACTTGGGCAGGATTGTTTTATGATATTGAATTATATGTGATATTGAGTTCCAATACATTAACACCATTATGCCATTTTGTTCCATTATAAAGTTCTTCAATGTTTTATAATTTTTCTGCAAAGTCTTGCCTATCCTTTTTTAGATTTATTCTATTTTATATTTTGAAACTATTTAAGAGTCTTTTGATGAACTTTCTCTATCTTTATTGTTGTATAGAGATTGCAACTGAATTCTGTGTATTGATTTTATATCTAGAAGCTTACTAAACTATTATCAGTTATAATAAGTTATCACTATCTGCAAATAATGACAATTTATTTCCTCTTTGTCAATCCTTATATAGTATGTTTCTTTTTCTTACCTTATGATGGCTAACTTCTTGAATGGAAATATAGAGAGTCACTTTTTTAGTTCTAGATTTTAAAGGAAATACTTTTAACGTTTCACCATCAATTGTGATATTTCTTATGGTTTTTCAGTAGATTTTCATTAAGCACTGTATGACCGATTAACTGTTTAAGTATAATCTTGCTGTATCTAATTTATTTACCTTAAATATTAACTTTCAATCATAATCCCAAAGAGAGTCATACGTCTTTTCTAGCATGATAGACCTCTGAGATAGGAGAAAGTATTGTCAAATATTAGTCAAAGTCAGCTCTGTCAGTGGAAAAAAGGGCAGTTCTTCCCAGATCACTTCTAACAAAACCATACCTAGCCAAATGCTAGAGAGTGAACTATATGCTACGGAATGATGAGAATGCGTAGAAGGATGGGCTTAGCATCTTTTGGTTTTTCTATTATGCAAACCATTTCATTTCCTCAATAAGATAGTTTAAGCTGAGTTTTCTGTTGCCTGCAGACAAAATTATCCAGTTCCTATATAATATTACAGCCTCGTTTTGCAAACTGCCCCTTCCCATCCTGGCTCCCTTTCTTACGAAGCTCCAGCCGCACTGATTTTTACCTGGTCCCTCACCCTCACATGCACCAGGCTTCTCTTGACCCAGAGCTTTACCTTTCAATACTCTTTCTGCTCCCTTCACGTCGGTAACTCCAACTTTACAGTTAGCTGATCAGTCATCTGATCTTACTTCAGCGTAACTTCTTTCTCGTACATTCATAATTTATTTTGTAATACAAATAGTAATTGTATGTATGTGCTTCTTTGGTTACTGTTTGTTTCCCCAGTGAAATGTAAACTCCATGCAGGCTCACAATTATACAGTGAATGTTTAGCTCAGGGTATAGCACATCACAGATGTGTAGAAAGATTTGAATAAATTATTTTTTTTAAATAAAACAATGTTCTTACCTTCTATGAGTACAAATACAGAATAATTCATAAATATATTAATACTATATAAAAATTGCTCTACATGCAATCCAAACGATAGGAACAGTGTGTTATGCCAATACGCAGGAGAATAAAATGATTCTGATTTCTACATTTATAAAGTTTTCCTATGGGAGTTGAAATTTGAACTTATATCTAATTAAGAAAATATATAAACACCTAACTATAGAGAAGAATAAAATACTGATTGATAGAAGCATAGGTACTACATCTGTGAATGAAGAAGTAATTAATTCTAATTGGGTTAATCAGAAAAAACTTCACTAAAGTTACCAAAGTAAGAGCATTTTTTTTAATTCATTTATTCAAACCTTTCTGCAACATCTGTGATATGCTATGCCCTGAGCTATATAATTGTGAGCCCACATGGAGTTTGCGTTTCATTGGGAAAACAAACTAAAGTTAGTGAAGTGGTCTTTGATGAAGGATATTGAATTCTTTGGTTGAAAACTTGGTAAAGTGACTTTTAGGCTAAAGTAACAAAATGAGCAAATTTACAAAGACATACAAGTGCATGGAAAATTTGCCCAGTTTGACAGGAGTAGAGGTAGCAAGCCGCAATGCAGAATGTGGACATTATTCTAAAGGTAGAATGGAGCCATTGAACTTCTTGGAACAGGAGAGTCGTGTAACCAGAAGTGTGCTTTGCAAATGACAGGACAGAGAGATGATTAATGTGGATAAGAGAGAACAGTTATACGGCTGTTATAAAAGTCCAGGCAACAACAACAAAAAAAAATGACATTCTGAACTAATCAGGGATAACACACAGGTAAAAAATTAGACTTATTTGAGGTAGTAGATGAAGAAAAGAGAGATTTTTTTTAAAAAATCTCATATATACCAGTTATAATTTAAAAAATGTTGCTATAGTCTTCACTCTGTTTCCAGGAAGATAATAATGCTACTAACATTTGGTTTTAAACTGAAGATAATAAAGTCAGTTTGGAACATGTTGTGATTAAGATACCTAAAGAATTAGATGTCCAGCAAGAAAGGGTCAATGTATGTAGCTCAAGAGAATGGTAAATGTTAAGAGTTAGGGTACAAAGTGGAAACAGGACTGATCAGCTTACCGCAGAGCAGCATATGGGCTTTCTACCAAACCAGTTAGTAAAAGTGAGCAAGAAATAGAAGTTTTCTTGAAAAGGCTTTAGGAAAACAATTAACTACAGTTTAGGTTTTCATGTAGGCAATGGGACAAGAGTATATAATAGGAGATTGATATAATGATATAATAGGACAGAAAAACAGGCTAACATATTACAAGCGAGGCAAACAGGTTTAGTTGGAGTGAGGCATGGAAAAGAGGAATAATTAGGTTATACAGTTGACCCGGAAACAATACAGGGGTTAGGGGAACCAAATCCCCCCACCCTGTGGTCGAAAATCTGCATATAGCTTTTGACTCCCAAAAAACTTAATAGGCTACTGATAACAGGAGTTCTCACTGATAACATAAACAGGTTGATTAATACATATTTTATATGTTTTATATATATTGCATATTCTTATAATAAAGTAAGCTAGAGAAAAGAAATGTTATTAAATTCATAAAGAAGAGTAAATATATTTACTATTAAGTGGAAGTTCATCATAAAGGTCTTCATGTTGAGGAGACTAATGAGGAAGAGGAAGAGGAGGGGTTGGTCTTACGGTCTCAGGGGTGCAGAGGTGAACAAAGTGGAGGGGGAGGCAGGAGGGTCAGGTAACTCACTGTAAGTTTTATTGTAAAATATCTAAGTAAAAATGTACTCTCAAAGTTCAAACCCAAGTTATTCAAGAGTCTACTGTACAGTCAATAAAGGGGATCTCGGCTGGGCACGGTGGCTCACGCCTGCAATCCTAGGACTCTGGGAGGCTGAGGCGGGTGGATCGCTCAAGGTCAGGAGTTCGAGACCAGCTTGAGCAAGAGCAAGACCCCGTCTCTACTAAAAAATATAGAAAGAAATGATCTGGACAACTAAAAAAAAAAAATATATATATATATATATAAATTAGTTGGGCATGGTGGCTCCTGCCTGTAGTCCCAGCTACTCGGGAAGCTGAGGCAGAAGGATCGCTTGAGCCCATGAGTTTGAGGTTGCTGTGAGCTAGGCCGATGCCACGACACTCTAGCCCGGGCAAAAGAGTGAGACTCTGTCTCAAAATAAATAAATAAATAAATGGGATCTCAATATTTTACAATTAAAAAATGATTCATTTCTGTTTAAAAAAAGTTTTTATATGTATATTATTCTTCAGTAACTAAGACTGAATTTAGATGGAGCTCTTTGGGACTAAGGATGAGGAATCCTGGAGTCAGGCTGTTAAGCAGGCTGCTAACAGAAATATTGAAATCCATACAGATGGTGGCAAGAGTTAAAGGAATGTTCTAGGCCACATGTTAAAGCAAAAGTAGAAGGCAAAGGAATAGTTTAGTAAATATAAACTTTGTGAGATTCAAGGATATTGAGAAAAGTGCTGCCTGTTTCCCCAGGCCTATTAAGATAAAGGCAGTAGAAGGCAAGTTTTGTAGTTGAGATAGTAGATCAGGAAATACTTTCCACGAGATATAAATCCCTTGCTTATCCTTTTCAAATTCATTCTGCTCAACTATATCAGAGAAATAATATGTGGATATTAGCAAAAATGCTAATGCCAACCGAATTGTATTGACTTGCTCATTCAAAAAAAAAAATATTGACTAGCCACTATATGCTAGCTGTTGCCTTTTTGCCACTAACTTTAAAGTAATAATTTTATCTGATAAAGACACAGGCCAGCTGAAAGATTTACATCAGAGAGCTAGAAAGAAATCAACTTTGGGAAAGCCATGATGGTGTTGTGTTTTCTGCTTTCAGAGTCTATATTTCTTGCTATGAAGATAGGAGGTAGGAACTGAAGTCGGGGGATCCAGGCTTTAGTCCTAGCTCTGCTGTTACCATGCAGAGTAATTGCATGTGAGTCATTTCTTAAATTTAAGCCCCAATTTCTTCATCTACAAAATAAGGAGTTTTAAAAGTCTTTTTCATCTAATCTATAATACTAAATTTAGTTTCCCTGGTTTCAGGAGAGATATGACCTAATATATGAGATATTGATTTATCGCTAGAAATCACTTTACATTTGATTTCTTAACCTTTCTAGCTTTCACTGTTATCATTTACAAAATCAAGATATAAATACCAATCGTATCTACCTCATAGGAATATTGTTAAAATAGGGTAATAAATTGGAACGTGTTAGTTACAAGAAATATCATTATCACCAACACGTTATTCAAATGCATAACTACGTTTAGAGTCTTTTGCTTCATCATTCTTTCCTTAGCATCTTTGTATTAGCTAAGACCCAGATGCATGTTCTTGACTTATCACTGAGTATTTCAGCTTCCCTTTATTAGCAACCTCTAAAAGAAAGAAAAGTTGTGCTATTTGCCAGTTGCTCCAAGAAATGATTTGTAACATGATAAAACTAGAAAGATCTTATTGAATTATCATGGATTTCTGTTAATGACAATACTCTCCATATCCTCATAACCAAGGAATAAAAAATAATTTAGAGCTGGATAGTTAGTTTGGCTAGTTTTGTTGGTAATACTTCCTAAATCACTAAATGATTTCTAAAACTATTGTTTCTGAGTTTTAATATACAGTTATGTGCTATATATCAACATTTTTATCATCGAGGGACCACATGTAGGATGGTGGTCTCATATGATTATAATACCATATTTACTATACTTTTTCTCTGTTTTGATGTGTTTAGATACACAGATACCATTGTGTTATGATTGCCTACAATATTCAGTATAGTAACATGCTGTAGCTTACGAACAATATGCTGTACCATTTAGCCTAGGTATGTAGTAGTCTATAGCATCTAGGTTTGTTAAGTACACTATATAATATTTGCACAATGACAAAATTGCCTAATTGCATTTCTCAGAACCTATCCATGTCGTTAAGCAATGCATAATTCTGTGTGTGTGCATGTGTGTGTGTGTGTGTGGATGTGTGTATCAGGGTTTTGAATGTGCAAATTTATTTTTAGTAGTATCTACATATCATCTTGTCTATACAGAAGGTTGTGAAAATCAATGAAATGATATTTGTGACAGTTCTTTATAGACCACAAAACACTCCACAAATGCTTGTAATCATTAACTATTAAGCCATATAGAAAATTGTAACAACATGCTTCAGTTTTCACACAAAGTAATTATAGTCCAAGCTTTATCCACAAATCTAAATTAAGTGTTCCATTTTAAAATCAGAAGTTATTAGAAGCAAAGTGTCCCTTTATGTGAAATATTTATCTAGTAACATTACCATTAAAGTATGATAAGATTTGATGACAATAAAAGCATAGACAAGAAAAAGTGATATTGTGCAGAGGAATGGATAAGTTTTTACATTATGGGAAATAAAACTGACACAGAGCCAAAATGTTGAAATTCCAGCTATTTACATTACCTATGAAAAGTTTGATTTTAATAAAAATAGATTATTTGGATAAGTCTTGAAAGGTAATAAAGTCAGTTGACATTTTGGACCTAATTCTCACCAACAAGAGACAAGGAAAGCTGGTGTGCTGATGGAAAGGATAGAAAGTCTTGTGAAATTTATAATGGAAAAGGAAGGGAATCTTCAGGATAAGTCATATATACGTTGTTGACTTTTGGAGGAAAACTTTTTAAAAGTACAGAGAAAACATGTTATCCAGTAGCCAGGTGCTCTGGAGGTAAATATGGCTAAAGATAAATGAGAAGTTCTAAAAATAGAAGAGAATTTGTAAAAAATATAAATTTATAAATAAGATTTAAGAGGAAATAAATGAAGAAGAAAACAAAGGTTGCTGTTGTTTCTGGGTTCAGATCTCCCTAGGAGTCATGGCTGCCCTGTCCCTGCTTTCTGTAGGCAGGAATGAGGGCTAGAGGAATAAGGAAGAGGTGAGAGAATGTGGCTTCTACTAAAGCAATGGAGGTGTCTTTATAACAAGACTCAAGGTCAGAAGAAGATAGGAACTCTTTCACATAGCTTGGTCTGAAATTAAGTGAACAGTTCAAGTACCTTGTAAGAGTTGCTGACAGAATAACATGTGCAGTGTGATGTATGATTTATCTTCCATACATTAGGGACAAAAATAGCCAGAAAGAAAAAGAGAAAAATAAAATTGTATCCAGAGCACAAGATGTCTGCACTCCCTTCCTCTATATTCAGGAGTTGAAAAATTCTCCTGCAGAAGCCAGAATGGCTATGCTTTAAAACCCAAACCAGGAATCATGAAGATTTCCAAGTCACAGGAGAAGCAAAAACAATGAGGTTGAAAGAGTTGGTTGAAGGAGAAACAGAAAGGGTATAAAGAGGTAACAGGGCATCTGTGTGGCACCCTCTCCACCACACAAAGGAAATCCACGTAGGCACAGGCCAAGTGTCCGTGGGTGAGATCCTGCACCACATCGAGGGTATCTGGGCAAGCCAGTGATGCCACAGGCACAGCCTCTTCCACCCCATTTCCTGAGTCTATGAAATCCAAATTTATGGCCAGGAACATGGAGCGAAGATATATTTAAACCTTTTAGAGGATCATCTCAACGCTTTTTCCACAGATAAGGAAGGATGGATTCCACCCCCATTCCCTCCCAGACGATGGGAGGCATCTGAGACAACTTCACAGTGAACAGTAGAACATAGTGAGTCATTGGTGAAGAACACACGGACAAGCAAAACAGGTGAACTTAATTTCCATGATCGCCTTCTCCCCACCCACAGAGGAGAGAGAGCCACAATATGCTCATTGGTCCTGGGTTATGTTCAGGGAGAATACCCCCCAGGATTTGGACTTCAGCTGCTATATGTGACAGACACTGGGATAAATTATGCCACTAAAACTGAGAAAAGGATACAGTTCCTATACTACTTCACTTACGGTAGAAGATATTTGCAAGATGGCCAGAAACTGGCCCTAGTGGTCCTAAGAAAAGCATTACAGAACTACAAGGAAGAGACTGAGACATCTCTAAGAATGGAACCACAGAAGTTTGAAGAATGTTGTTCAGTTCAGAATCAATTTTACTAGACAGAGAACTAAATGTGTTCAATGTGAGTAAAAGTACTAAGTCACAAATGCATAAGAAACTGTAGCGGATGCTGCAGATGACCCACCCACATACCCCTAGCAGTCACTATACTTCAATACAATAACCCAATGCCTTCCAGCTGAAAACATTTGCATCTCTGTGCTTGAGGGCTTTCTCTGGTTTATTCAGCCAGGTTACAACACCACACAAAGTACTGTGGAGTGAATTATCACTCCTACCTCCTTGGCTTCTTTAATTTCCCTAACTCATTTCCCTGCTCCCCTTCTGGTGCTCCTTAGAATCACCTCTCTGAAGAACATTCTGCTGTTGAGAAAGCTTATTGGGTGATAGAAGTAAAAGTCAATTATCATGGCTCTCTGAAAATGATACAAAATTATAGAGTACTTATTGGAGATTCTGAGATGGTCTGAACAGCCAGATATCACACACATGCCTAAAGCTCTTAAAATCAGACTCTAAGGAATAGGGTGTCAGGGCAAATTGACATTCAAGGTAGGCAAAAAGTAAATGATTTCCATATTCCTTCTTCCAAAGTTTGTCCATGTCAAGGCCAATTACATTACAGACAACTTGAATGTGAGCCTAAACATTATACTGGTTATTTTGATACTCTTAGGAAGCAAGATATGACACTGGAAGAATGAAAGAAACAAGTGTTACCCTGATTTCAAAAGTAATACTCCAAGGATATTTTAAATTCTACAGTGATGAGCTTTAAGCCAAAATTAGAATTGTTTTTAAAAATAGATGCTTTATGGTCACTTTTTAAAAGAAGTGGTAAAAATTCATGAACGGCATTACAAATTAAGCTAATTCTCTTTCTTGATAGATTCACTGATGGTTGAGGAAGAAATTGTTCTCTATCCTGACTGCAAGATAACTGAGTTTCTTAAGATCTTCTGATAGACAAGAATGATAGACTTGAGTGATACTCATTCAAAGATTATTGGCCAGTTGATATGTATTATGCCTATAGACATTGGCACTATTGATATTTTGGATGGGATCATTGTTGGGTGGGAACTGTCCTTTGCACTGTAAGTTGTTTAGCAACATCCCAGATCTCTACCCAGTAGATACCAATAGCTCTCTCCATCCCAAACATAAAAACTCTGTCCAGACATTACATTGGGGAGCAAAAGTCCTCCTGGTTGAAAAGCATTGCTTAGAGAGCAGTCCCTTGAGGTATCCCTCAGATATCTTTCCTAATGAATTTTCATCTAAATACATGTAAAAATTTGTCAATGGTAAATATTAGGGCATCATGTGAGAGAACCAAGATAAAAATATGTCTCGCCTGGCCAGTCTTCAAATTCTACACAATAAAATTTCTCAGTTAAATGCAAAATTGTACATTTAAATTCAAATACCAAATTACATAGGTACAAGTTAAAGGAGATTTGTCTTAGAAAAAATCTGATAATTTTAGTTGATCATAAATTCAGTGTATTGTAATTCCAACAAGTATTATATGCTTTTAAAAGAGAATGAAAACTTAAGTGTTATCAGAGAGAAAAAAAGTTCAAATCAGTGAAGGTGAAAAATCCACCATATTTTGGCTGATCATGAATTGCTATGGTTGTTCTGTATCACATTTTGTGAAGAACATAGGTTTAAGAGAAGGTTGTTAAGATTATGAGAAGTTTAGAATCCATGCAATTTGAGTAAACACCAAGAGAAACCAGAATGTTAAGACTGCAAAGAGAAAATCCAGGCAGGGTTTGGTTTGATGGTATTCGGAAGGCTGTCAGATGGAAAAGAGGACATACTCTCTTTTGCACAAAGAGAATGAGAACAGACAAGTAGAACTTATAGAGAAATAGATATAAGGAACCCCAGTTATCTCACAATGAAATAGACTGCCTTGCAAAGGAGTTACCCTTCTATTAGCCATGGCTGAACAATGCTTTGTTCGGGACGTTGGAAAGAGTGTCATCTATATTGAGGGAAATATTAACATGAACTGCTAAAGTATTCTTAATCTACAATTTTATGGTAATTCTACTCTCTTAGTTGTTGTCTAGCACACTTTTTATTTTAGCCTATTTAAGGTAATCTTTATTTTAATTTTTCCTTTAATGAAATATGAACTCTGCAAAACATTTGAGAGCATTGTTTTTTAATCTTCATATTTCTATGGGATGTCTCATTAATCTTGCTTTTATAGCTAAATGAACTTAGTATGATTGAGTGATTGCCCAAAGCTCTGCAGCTAGTATTTTTCAAACCTAGGATTTAACCCATCTTGCTTCATATTTTGTGGTTGCAACAGGTCATTACTGAGATTATTTTATATAAACTTTAAAAGCACATAGTTCTAAATGGTAAACATCTGAACTATCACAGACCAGAAGCAGTCAACAAGACTACTTTTATTTATTGCTATTTTTACTGAATTGATATCGTAGTCACATATTCTATTTTTTTTCTAATGAGTTATTTTGTACTCTTAAGCAAGTTTTCTCAGTGGCATTTTATAAACCGCTATCATTTCTTTTGTAGGGATGGAATTCAGGTGAGGGACATAAGATGCCTCCACTTTAATAGCCATATTCCTCACCCAGAATTGCTATCTTGTTTGGAGAAATAGCATTCAATGACAATAGTACTTGCATAAACACAAGACGTACTTATCATAGTTGATCTAGAAACACTCAACCTCCTTGATACAAGAATTACCAAGAAGTGATCAAAGGTGCCTTATTTGTATAAATCTCCCGATGAGTTTTCTCTTTTTTATTTAAATTTAAAGATAACTACATATTTTGTGGTCAATTAGGTGGTTTTTGTAGTTCATCTGCTACTCTCAAATATCAGTGACTTCCATATGCTTAAAGATGGATGCTTTTGTTGCCTAAGACCCTGCTGCATATTGGATATGTACAGCTTATCTTCAAGGTGTTAAATCAAGTGTTCCAATCCTTGGAGAAGTTTGCCTTTAAATGAATACTAAGCAGGTCAGAAGAGTGGAAATATGTGGGATGAACAAAGTGATTTACATATATTGGTACTCAATAAATATTTGAAGATTGAACTGCTAAAAATGAAATAAGATTAATTTTCATAAAGATTACACGGTTGGACATTTAAGTATAGGAAAGGAAACTTCACGTTATAGTGGTACCATTAAAGTTAGTTTATGCTATCTCTTTGATGCTTTCTTAATACTCCCTAAACCATTCATCTTCAGTATTATTTATAACAAATTTTGGTTACATCCAATGTCTGTTTCAGTGGTTCTCAATCTTTTGGGGAATTTTGGAGTTCTTTTAAGATTTGATGAACTTCATGAAGCACTTTTCCTAGGAAAATGCTCATCTACAAATGCCTGCCAAATTGTGTTTGTGTGTGTGTGTGTGTGTGTGTGTGTGTGTGTGTATGTATGTGTATTAGTAAGCTCTGATGTCTAATCATTGGGACCCAGGGGTCTATGCCCCCTAGAGGTAAAGAATCTAAGAATCCTTGGTCTGTTTAATGAAGATAAGTTTTATACAGCCATCACCTTTGAATGGCCTCATTTTTAAGGTAAGATAAATTATATAGCCTTTAATTTAGACATTAAGGCAATGTAGATAGTTTCTCCTCTTGTTTAAAAAACCATGAGTTAATATTAATAAAGAAATAACACATGTATCTAAACAATACAGGTACAAAACAGATTAAGCATTTGTGTTCAAACCACTTACTATTAAAGAAGAAATGTATTTCTATCAGAAAATTATTTTCAAAGGCCAGGGTTTTAAAACAGTTACCAACTATTAGACTAAAATTTACTGATGGGTCTTCTGATTTCCAAAAAACTACTTTGATTTATAAAAAACATTAATATATAGTTGTATGGAAACAAATTAGCATGTTCCTTTATCACTTGTTTTTTGCTTTTGTTTTCAAATACAACCTGAGCAAACATTTTTGACATGTTTTGTCAGTGCCATTATTATTATGCAAAATAATAGTATGACTAGTAGCCACATTTTATTTGCACTCAGTTGTGCTAGGTACAACATTAGTTCCTATCCCCCTGTGAGGTTGGTATTACTTTTAATTTACAGATAAGAGAAATGAGAGTCAAAGAACTTAGGTAAATTGTAGCTAGCTGGCATTTAAACACAGATTTACTTAACTTCAATTCCGTCGTTTTTTATAGAGAAAACCATACTTATGAAATCAATATTTTCATGTTGTTTTCAACTAGTTTTATATGACTTTATGGTTTTGGGTATCTTGAAAACAAAGGTATATTTAGTGGCTGCATCTTTAAGTGTGTAAATTTAGAGGTGCTTAATGAATAATAAAATCCAGAAAAAAGAGTCAACATTTTGCTCTGGTTGTATAAGAATGGGTCTTACCTTTAAATGCAGTCTTCCTTACTATGCCACTGGATCACAAAATTGTGCCGCATGTAATTTTTAAAATCAATAAATCCACAGTTGTATTAAGAAATGTTTTATTAACAAAACAGTAAATTCCACTTGCTTAGCATTTCCATTAATGGATAAATTGGCCTTGCAACAGAAAAACAGAAACAAAAAACAAAGAAAACCCCTTAGATACCCAATCACACAAAGCACTAGAAGGGTAGGGTCCTGTGGCCTTTCTTTGATGTCTTAGGGATTGACCACCTCACACATTATTGTAGTATTTGTCTTTTTTTAAAAAAGGCAACGCATTACATGGATAAAAAAAGAAGCATACTCAATCAGAAAAGTTACAGTCTAGAGATGTAATCAAATTTATGCCAGGTAGTGTGAAATCCTCTGTTAACTGCAATCTATGCGTGGAACCCTGATACATTTGGTATGAAGATACTTGGGATTTTATTCAAGTCATTTTCTCTCCCTAACTCATGTTTTCTTTCTCCATTCAAAAAAAAAAATGCTAGATTTTGTGTAGGCCAATGACAGTAGAAATATTTTTACTGGTAATATTAGATTATATCCTTGAATGTAATTTTAAAATTTATTCTGGGAAGAAGCATTGAACTCAATCCCAGACACCATGTTTCATAGATATACTGCTTAAAAATACCATTATTCAATTTATTTTCTATCATATTTTATCATCTTTCTAGATGGAAACTCATTCAGCTTTAATAGGTCAAATGGAAAAGCAACCAATTTTTTTAAACGCAATATGTAAATTAGTGGTTTTATGTTTCCCTTTTTATTTCACTGGCTTTCCCTGAGTAAGACTGAATGAGAAGGGGTGGGGGGAAAGACTTGTGAATTCTTTAACCTGGCAAATTAAAACAACATAAAAACCTAAAACATAAGTAATGGATATTACATTTTAGTATACCTTCTACTTTCTGAGTCATGAACAGCTTTTAAGATTTTCATACACAATAATTACTTGGCAACCATAGATAGTGGTGATTTGCTATGAATTGTATACACTTCTTAAGTGCTGTATGTCTAAAATCCAGGCCACTTCTTGGCGTTTTTCATCAACTAAAGTATCACAAGAGATGTTTTGCATTTTTTGTCTTTGCTGGTTAAAGCTAATTGTAAAGTTATTCTTCTCTTCTATGAAATTCAATATCTTATTTTTGGAAGATGTTCAAGTAATGCACCCAATTTTTACTGAAGCATCACCTTGCAAATAATGCATTTCTTTTGCATTACCTTCTTGTTCTAATAATTTATTGCTATGATCATTGAAACAATATGCAAAAACAAGTGTATAATCTATAGTTTTCTACTACCTAATATGTTAAACTAAAACTATTTTTAATGATATATATGTAAAACCAGAAAAGTTAAAACATAGTCAATAATCAACAGATAGAGAATGATTTTTTAAAGTGGGTAGTAATACAGAATAAGAAATTATTGAAAATACTTTCTTAGCTGAGAAAGTGTTTACTTTCCAAAAATGTTTATCATGCACATCAGGTTCAGAGAATGTATATATTGTTTTATTAGAAACAAAGGTTTCAATTGCAGCAGCCAGAGTTAAGGTAGATTAACCAATTTTGCTTCCATAACCTGCTCACATAATGGTTCATATTCATGCAGCAGTATACCAGTGATATTCTATTTGATTAGAAAAGGTTCTATTTTTTTAGGGACTAAAATCTTCTTCAGGTTTCCTGGGAGCAAGATCTCGATGAAGCAAATCACCCCATTTGTCATCAATACCTTGGCACAACTATCTTCCTTCCTGCTTTTCAATTTGTCAGTAAATATTTGCTACTATATGCACGTTTGGGTATTCCATCATCTCAGATGGATTCCTGTGTGTGTGTGAGAGAGAGAGGGAGATTGTGAATGTGAATGGATGTTGGAATGTGAGTATTTGGGGGAGAAAAGATTATAAGATATATATGTATATATTTTACCTTCTAATTCACACCTTTCATACAAATATTAAAACTTAATTGCAACAGAATGAAGGCTGTACATGTAAGAAAAAAGCTGAGTCTTTTTATATACATTCATACATATCTTCCTTAGAATAAACACTACACTAATTTTTTTAAAAAATAAAAGTAATTGTGGCAATTTGTAATGGCGGCAAAAAAAGAAAAAAAAATAACTGAAATGTTGCTCTGATGTCATAAAACTCCCTATACTTAGCAACACTTATAACATTGAATTTACCAAAAATGGCTGAAGAGCAGAGATATATTTTGCATTTTCTATACAACAGGCTATAAAACGTCACTTATCACAGTCCAGAAAGCACAGAGATGGATTTTATATAAACATATGTAATAACATAGTAAGCGTGCATGAAAATTTCCCAGTGATTGCATCTATGCCCTCTTGTTTTGAAATTTTAGTGTGAAAATGTGCCTTATATTTCACATTTTTGAAAATAAGGCCTCCATACTTTTCATCTCTCACAACCAGAAAGGGGCTTTTTGAATGTGTTCCTACACAAGTCTTCAAAAAAGCCAGCACTTCGTTTCAAATGCAAGTTCCAACCACTTCTCCAGTTGCACCAGGTGGCAAACACTTAAAGGTTTGCAGGTTGAGTCACCCAAAATGACAGTCTTCTCTGGCAATTGGACTAATTGACTTCTCAGGAAAGCGCTAGCACTTTGGCTAAATCCCGGATCATAGGTAGCTTCTTTTTTTGTGTTATGTTTTGTGTTGTTTTTTGTGTTGTGCCTTGATGTTGTAATACTCCTTTGCTTTATGAATGCGTGTGGTCATCACTGTCTTTTAGAAATGTTCCAGCAACATAAAGACAGGCAGAGTAAATGAAAACACTGTGGATGTTAGGGAATTTATTGGCCCCTGTTTTTTTTTTTTCTTTTTTGAGAAACAAGAGCATGAGATACTTGTTTTTATTTTTTAAAAAGTCTTTCCTTCCTGATTGCATTCCCTGTCTTCTTTTGTATGTGCTTCATAAAAAGGAAAGTAAATAAGTTTATATTATGTCTCAGATAAAATGAAGACTATTTCTATACAAGTGTCCATTTAAGATCTTGGGATCAGACGTAATACTCTTTATCCTTGTTTTTCTTATTTTTGTTGGCGCTTTTCACACTGCTGGGTTGTTTCTCCTTTACAACTGCCCCATTGGACTGTGCTGAGTTACTGATGTAGTTTCGACTCTCGTCCACATGGTATGAGCCTTCATCCCGGTTTCTGTACTTGTACATGGCATAGAGGAGAATAAGGATGCACAGGGCGGCAGCGGCTACTATCCCAACGACCATGCCGGTGGTGCTGCTGGACTCTCGTATCACTTCTGCTGAGCCTGGGTATGGCTCTCTCCCACCTGCTCGAGTTGGGTTAGCTATAGGAAAGAGGATGAGAAAAAACACAAAGTGACTATTGAGTTGATTGAATGCCAGAGAGCTATATTAGTATTTATCACCTATTTCAGGCCTAATGGAATAGCACCTACTGCTTTAGGAAAAGTACACTGTTGCCAGCTGTAGCAATCCTTGTGCCTCATGGTCACTAAAAACTAGAGATTATGAATCAAAATGTTCTGGGAGAGATGTGCCATCTTTTCTTTCTCATAGATCAATTTTGTTAACAGGATCATGTAAGCTTAGCCCCAAATAAATTCCAATTAGCTCTAAAGGGCCCTGTTGGTGTGTTAGGTGAAAAATTACAAACTCAAAATGTGAAATAAAATCAAAACAGTCTTACCCTGTGATATTAGAGTGGATCATTATAAGAATCAAATGGATGTTGCTCTAGAACACTTACGTCTAACTCTAAACTGAATCAGGACAACTGAATTTAAGATTACTTTTGAAATTTAGTATCAAACAATAAGATTATTCAGTCATTTAATATAATCTACATGCTCTTCAAGTGTAATTTTAGTCACATATTTATAAGCTCAACAAGAATCAATGTCCTTTTTTGTTTGAGATTTATTTTCTTGCCCAAGTATGTATGTATTTTATTTATTCATTGGTGGTGGTTGAGGGATGCCCAAAGCTAAACTTTGGAGGAGACAGTTTGAAAACATTCTTTCTCAGTTTTAGATATCTTCTAGATTGGTTTTGAGTCAAAACTCAGTAACTAATAGATAATACCTAATAGATAATAATAAAAGACTAGCTAGCCTAGTTTTATTCAACTGATAAAACTCTCACTCAATCTTTCCAAAGTATGAATAAAGCTCTTCCTTGGATATAAGCAATGGATTACAAGGTACCTAATGTCTTCACCAAGGCCTGGTCAGACACTGAAATTGACCGTAGATGGGGAAGAAAAGGCTAAGATTTAGTTGGTAGATACGCTGAGGGATGGCTGTTTTCTTCTATATACAAAATTTTTCTTTTTTTTTTTTTTTTTTTGAGACAGGGTCTCACTCTGTTGTCCAGCTAGAGTGCAATGGTGTCACCATAGCTCACTGCAACCTCAAACCCCTGGGCTCAAATGATCCTTCTGCCTCAGCCTCCCACATAGCTGGGACTACACAACACCTTGCTGATTTTTCTACTTTTTGTAGAGATGGGGTCTCTCTCTTGCTCAGGCTGGTCTCGAACTCCTGACCTCAAGCAATCCTCCCACCTCAGCCTCCCAAAGTGCTAGGATTACAGGCATGAACCACCATGCCTGGTCAAAACTTTTCTTTCTATATAAAAGAATAGGAACTGTAGAGAGAAAAGATTATATCCTACCTTGACCCTGGGTCATTTTTCTCTATGGATTGTGCTTTCTGTATTTCCCTGAATCTCTACCCTATTCCTTGTCCTACAGAAAAATATTACTTTTCAGATATAATGAATTAAAAATACTATAATTTTCAAAACATTATTTCTTATAAATTATGCAAAATGAATTCAAATAATCTCAAGATTACATATATATTAGAGATGTGTGTATATGTGTTTATGTATATGTATACACAAATATACACACCCCAGGAATTGAAAATTCAAGAAGACTAAAACTGTGGGTTTTTTCCACTGCTATTAAACATCATTTAGTAATTTTTAATATTTCTACAATAGTTTCCTATTAATTACTGGAAATCACTTACTAACCATATAGCTCTATACTGCTTTGTAATTACACTTTCAAACATCACCAAGCTGCTTCTGCCTAAAAGTGGACTTTTTCTGTCATTTCCACAATGAAGCCTTAAAATACAGTCACTTCCAAAGTAGTAGCTTTCAGTCTCAAAGCAGCAATATGCTATGTTCTAGAGCTACAAAATGTAGCAGATGAAACCTTTTTATGCTGAATATGTCACTGCTTGTTTTACAAAAGCCCATGTAATGTTGCTGAATAAAAAGCCTTGGAGTTGCTTCTATAGCCAAGGTAGAAGGGAAAAAAAGACTATAATCCACAGTATTTGATTACAGGAAATTAATTTCCTCTTACAAAGAATAGAATATACTACAGTAACTCTGTCACTACCTGACAAACCAAAGGCGGCACTTTCTCTTTTAAATACAGTCATCTTTGCCAAAGTGTACCAATTAGCTCAGCTGCCAACTTTCACTCAGTGACAACTTTCATTTTGCAGAGTGTTCTTTTACTATGGTATCTCAAGCATTAAAAAAGGAAATTTTATTTAAATGTTAGCTAAATCATTTATTCCCGCCTGATGGAATGCTTTCATTTTGAACACATTTTCACAATTATTTTGTCAGAAGGAAACAGGGAGAATGGAGATAAGATTTTTAGCCATTTAGCTCATGATAGTAAAACTTGAAAATTTTAATGTAATACAGGGTTTAAGTTTTCTATACTAAGAATATATGCATAAGACAATACAAGGCATTATAGAAAAATATATTTGCATATATTTTTCCAATTAGGATTGGTATCATAAATGGACTATCTAATCTAAGAATATTTTACTTTTATCTGTTCAAATATTTCTGAAATGTTTTCAATACAACTGTGCATGTAGCACAAAACAACAACAGATTTGTGTGAAAACAAAAACAACGTTGTTAAGACCATAGCAAATCCTGAAATACTTCAATTTGTGCCATATATTTGATAAGTATTTTCCTTAAACAGGAGATGTTTATCTTTTTTGTAACACCAGCCAAAATGTTGTTTAGTCTCATGAGGCCTAAAAATACCTCTACATAATCCACATGTGAAATTGTAAAGATTGTGTTTTCTTAAAGTAATCTACCCAAAAAAAAAAACCCAAAACAAAATCTAAACCCAATAAAGAAACATTTTATCCTTTTTCCCCCTTACTCACACTAAAATTTTAACAACTGTCACAAGAAGTTTTAATATAAGTCTGTTTGAAATATGTAGTTACTCCTATATCTGATTAATCACATTTTTTTCTATTTATGCTTCTAATGTGAAGGCTAGTGAAATTTTTCTTGACATATATTCTAAGATCAAAATTATTTATGTGTTAATGGGACATAAAAGCTAGAGAAATTTAAATATTTTCATGAATAAATGTTTCACTTATTGTCACTAATGTTTTATTTTGATGATCACTGAAAAACCTGAGGAAATTTCATATTAATTAAAATGCAGAGAATAGTATAAATGACTAATAAGGTTAAATGTCTTCTTACACAAAAGTTATGAAAAAGAGAAATGTAGTTATCTCTTAACTATTTATGACAACGTTAAAAATAAAAGGAATTTAATCAGAGAAATTCATAAATCATATATTTCACGGATTTGAGAATCTTATATCTCCTTAAATACTTCATAAAATAAGATACTTTAATTAGTAAAACAATCTATAATTTTTTTCAGTAATGTGAAAAAGTAGATTAATGAACTAAAATTTCATCTCTTTTCTCTTTCTTTAAGCGTGTGATGAAAACACTTTATAAACAAGTATAAGAGCATAAAGGAGGAAGAGCTGAAAATGGAATGTACACAAATTAGCTTTAAGTTTTAATGGTCAAAAATTAACTCTGATTTGTATGTAAAACTAAGCTGACGTAAGCAGTTATGTTTGGGCCCAAGAGCACAAGGGGTCTAGGTCAATGGAAAACTTAGAGCATAGGACTGATGTAGTCTACCAGGAGTTGGGAGAGCACATATGTACACCTTAATGGCAACATGAAGGCTTTTGAGTTTTGGCATGTTAGCCCAGATGATTCAGAAGCTACTGATTACACTAGCAAGGATGAGGAGCTATCATAAGGGTTATGACCTCTTTCATATTTATATTCCCTTCTTTCATATTCAGTTTGCCAAATGGCTATGGAAAAATTCCTGGGATGCATGCACTGATAAACAGTGTTACCATAAAGGACAAATGAAAAGTGGCTTTTAATGCTTCCTCTCTCTTCTAATATTTGGCAAGATTTAATGATCTAATGGTCTCTTGAAATGTTCCACATGGTCTGCTTCATCCCAGTAGATTTATCAAGAATCCTTTATGCTAGCTCTGTGAATCTTCTTCTTTTTCCATTCTCTAACTAGTATCGTGATTACTTAGGGTAGGCATAAGCATTTAAGTGTTAGGACAGTTATTAACATATTTCCATATCATACTGTAAACCAATTTATTCATATTACATGATAATCCATTGTGAAAAATGCACACTAAATGCAAAAGTCATATTCCGGTGCCTTGTCATATAAATGGAATAATAAATTCAACTGCTGCTCTGCATAAAAAATTTAAGAGTTAAATCTTTAAAATTTTAATTTATCCTTAAGTTTGCTGAGATAGTTATTTTAAACTACTACAACAGCACAGAAAATTGTCCTGATATGTGTTTGTTCTTTAATTTTCACAGTCCTTGGTACTATATCTGTGAAAGAACATCATTTCCCCAAATAAGAACTAAGAAATCCCATGGGACAAACATGTTTAAGAGATTCTTTCAGCTTTAGTAGAGTGAACAGGGCTGTTTGTGGCAGGCTTCATGTCTTACCAGCCTCTTTGGCCCTCTGTCTCCTCCTCCATGTTCCTCTCTATTCTTCCTCTCATTTCTTCCCCCTCCATATGTCTTCTGTGCCTCCCTCTCTCGGCTCCTAAATTATCCTTGTAGATGGCCCTCAGAGAGCATAGCTAGTATGTCCCTCCCCATCTCCAGGCGAATGAAGAAGGTCAGGCCAGCAAGATCTTTGCCTCTTGGGGTTGGTGCATCACTCAGCAAAACATTCAATAAACAACAAAATTTATTGCTAAGTTGCTAATTTCAAATCACAATATAAAATAATTCTTTCAAAAATGTCTAAATGTGATTATTTTACCAGAATAGTTTTTGTGTTTATATTGGCATGATTACTTTAAAATTTAACTTCTTAAAATTACTTTTTTATTTCAAAATATTAAGGGGGTACAAATGTTTTTGTTACATGGATAGTTTTTATAATGCTTTAGTCAGGGCTATTAGTGTGCCCATTACCTGAATAGTGTTCACTGTACCTTTAGGTAGGTTTTTACCCCATCCCTCCTCCCCTATTCTTGATTTCCAATGAAATCAATTTAGTTCTTTCTGATTTTGTTTACAGATAAAATGCTTTATCAAATAAAATATTTGGTCACTAATTTTAAAATATTTGTTATGCAGATGGAAATAACAGAGGAATATTAAGCCATTACACTTTGCATTGGAGCCCGTATTTACCAGTTTGCATTGTTAACTGTACCTAGTCATAATTTAGTATATTCAAATAGAATGTATACAGTGTGTAATTACTTAGCAAGATGATTCACAATGGAAGTTTTAAAATTACTATTTTTAGAATTTTTTTATTTTTAATTATTATGGGTTTGAAAGGTAAAGTTTTGAATATCAATGAATTTTCCAAAGAGGTTTCACTTTGCAAGGAATATATCTGACATCCTTGGTTATTCTTTCTGAGATTGGAAACATCGCAATCACATGTTGTTATTTTGAAAACTGATATTTATGTTTTTATAACTCTGCAGGAGAAATATGCCTAATTCCTGTGACATAGAGTGTGAGTTTGGTGGGTGGTGGGACCTTAAATTTATATTGAAGAGTTCACTAAGGCAATACCATGCTATCAGTTGCTCTTTTTATCACTCTTATAAAACTATTCTGTATACTTGAATAAGCTGTTCTTCCATGGTAATCACATTATATTTGTATTGTTTCCAAAGTTAGCTTTCAGAGTGAGATTGCAGTCTCCCAGCAATTTTCCAGGCTGGTTTTATTTCTTCAATATAGACTGTCGATGTATAGGTATGTCATCAACCATGACCCTGTCATATCAAGAATGAAGCAAGAGGTCACTAGATCCTGATGACAGGAAAATTCAGGTTTTCATACAATTCTTAAAGCTCAAATTACCAATCTTAAGAAATAATAAAGAATAAAACATACCAATGGTAAAAAAGAAAAAAAACAGAATGGGAGCTGTGTATTTCAGATCAGGAGGGACATATAAAATTCCATAATGCCCAACATGTATCATTCTGCTAACTGGAATTATTGGATATCCTGGCTTACAAAGATACTTAAAAAAAAACTATTGGCAAGATGCATTTATTGAATTTTTTCTCAGTAGGAGTCTTTGACTAGTCTTTCTAGATTAAGCTTAAAGTAATCAATTTTAAATTTCTGTCTCTGCTCCATCTAGGAAAAAAAGAGTTGCTTAAAATGATCCCATTAGACTAGAGTTCTATATTGTGTCTTAATAGATGTGAAAGTTATTATAATTCTAGGCTAGCCTTGAAAATGGTTTCAAATTTACAGGGGAAGATTTGACTTTTCTAGTACCCAGTTTCATTAATACTGTGAAAAGAAAATTGGAATTGTAGGCTCCTGGGGTGCTTGTGAATTGAGATTAGCACAGGTTTTTTTCCCCCATCTCCAAAGAAAAAAAACACAAAGTTTATTATTTTTCCCATTTTTGTGCTTTAGTGCAATGTAGGACAGAAGAAACAATTACGATGCAATGATACACAAGAAGGCATGTTTAATGCCATATTTGTAGGAAGGCAGGTACGTGATTTATATTACATGCATTAATTTTTACTCATATCATGGTTTAGTGAGAAGTCACGGATGCTGGATGTTTCCAATCCTTTCCATTCTCCCCGCCCACCAATTCCACCCATACCCTTCATATTCTGAAGTTCACTCCTGCAGGTCAGACAAGAGGCTTGAGAGAGGGCATATCTGACACATCTTAGCCCTTCCCCAATAAATTGAAGATTCAGAAAGAAGTTGGAAATCAATAAACCTTTGCCACTTGCCTGGCTGCTGGGTCTGATACTTTTCTCTGCTGCTTTCTAAACCACCAAAACACATGTTTGAAGGGAAGTTCAGAGGTCACGATTATGAGACTGAGTGTATTGTTATCTTCTCCAGAAACCTAGGTATGGTGTGGGCAGGGATGGTGGGCACGTGAAAACTCATCGTGCACCTGCCCAGTAGATTGCCCCAACCAGGACAGGCTGCCACCTCACATGGCACCACAGGGAATGAAAAAGGCACACCCTGTGTGACTCTGGTGACACGGAAAATGAATGGACAGAGGAACGTACACATGCTCCCTCGTTTCTGTGGGAAGCCATAGGATCACAGCATTTACATAATCCTATTCTTCAAGTATCCTGTATGTTGTAAACCACGTGTCCACAGCTAGTCAGCTGCAAGCCTCAGACTTTTTACGTGGTCATTGCATCTGCGAAGTTTGCATTCATTGTGGTGTTTACTCAAGAATGTGCCTGCTGTTCTCATGGCCCTTTAATGGTCTGCTCACAGCTGCCTATATAAATGTATCTTGTATTTTTTTTCAAAGAATGTTAGTCATAATATTATTGCTGTCCTCAAGTCTCCACATATCAAAAAATATTTTACATACATGCCTTGCTCATATGACCTTTTTCTTCCTGCCCATCTAAATGGTACTTATTCCTCAAGACTTGGCTTAAATGCCCAATATTTTAAGAATATTCCCTCCTTCTGTTAATAAACATGTAGTGACCAAATATACAGTTAATGTTGCAGGGATTGTACTAGGTCCTGGGGATATAGCAGATAACCAAGCACTTGATTCCTATGCCCTCACGGACCTTGACATATAGTGAGGCAAAGAGACATACAGCAAAGAATCACACAGTTAAATACAAAGTAGTGGCTGGGATATGCATGATGAAGGAAAACTGCAGGCCCCATGCAGGAGTAGGACAGAGGTTTCTGATTTCAACTGGGGAATCAGGAAGACCCCTCTGAATCTGTGACATTTATGATGAGACTTGGAAAATGAGGAGAGAGTCATCAAGGGAAAGAAAAGTGGGCAGAAGAATCTACTAAAAAAGAACAACATCTACTAAAAAGAACAACAACACGAACTTAAGGAAAGGGTTTGTTTTTTAGGAACTAAAGAAAAGCCAGTGTGTCAGTAGCAGAGTGAGTTTAGGGGGATAATGAAGAAGAAATTTTAAGGTGCATGTGAAATTTATCATATAGATCATAGAAAGTAGAATGAAGACATAAATGAAAAGATCAGCATATTTGACTCCATGAATAATAATTTTGTGTGGCAGAAGGTAACACTAACAAAGTGAAAATGCAAATTAGAAGGGGAGAAAATATTTATAGTACGTATGACAGACTAAGAGTAAATACTTCTAAAATAGAGTGTGTGTCAATTGGTAGGAAAAAAAATACACCAGAAGAATGGACAAAAAATATTCACAAGCAAGTGGAGATCTAAATGCTGGTGAGAATATGAATTCAATTGTTTTTAGGAATTATTCCAATACAGTCTATTAAAATTAATTCTCTCAACCATATATTACATCACCTATTTTAGCATGAATTCTATACTACTGTGAAATCTTAATAAATGTTTCATTTTTTTTCTCTTTCTGACTAGATTATAGTTTCCCGTGACTCTATTTCTCTTTCTTATCAATTCCTCCACCTTCCAATCTCTAATGAAGATTTTTCTGACTGATTAGAGGAAATGATATTTATAAGTTGATAAATTTTCAGGGGTAAACTAAGGTGGATGTAACCATTAAGAAAATCTAAGATACCTTTGATATCAAAGTTTTGAGTAAAGGTTCTAATCAAGGGGGCAAAACACTGGCATTAACATTGCACACTTCCTTATAAAATATTTGCTTCCCTAACCCCCAACCTTCATATGTCGAGTAAAAGAGATAAATATGATTTTTATTTTGCTAAACCTGAAATGATTTCTCCTGTGCTTGGGAGAACTGGGATCAATGTATTAATACATTAATGCAAATATTGTTTCAGCTTTCCCTACGGTTTCAGGTAATATGTCACTTAATCCCAGTGACTAAAGTTACTACGTTAAAGTTAACAAAGTCATCAGTTGTCTTCAGTTTGACTCATTCAGGTGGCTGATTTACATCAGCATCATCTGATACCCACAGTACTACAAATAGTCAATGGCTAACTTGGAGCTTTTTTTTTGCAATTCCCCAGAGTAGCTGTAGAAATTTCCAGAGTACTTTTCAGTCTTGTTGCTATTAGAGTTGAAAAGGGTATCACCAATCAGACCAAACTTTCCACAATTGTCAAGCAGAAGAAAAGCCATATAGGCAATAATTGAGAAAATCAGTTTCAAAACTAGGGAGCCCAGAGAGTCTGTGTGTTTTTCATCAAAATGTAAGACATTTCAGAAAATGCAAAAGAGCTCTATTTTGGAATGTAGATGATACTCTTTATTACTGATTTCTACTCTAAGATCCTTACCAAAATAACTTCTCTTCCTGGGAGCTCATTGACTAAAACACCCAGAAATATATATACCCAGAAATCACTTTTCTTAAAATGCATTTTCTTCTTTACATATAAAAATTTGAACAGTCTATCTTTACACAAAGCCAGGAGATTCATTCCAAGGAATCCTTAAGGCCTGAAACCAGGAATTTTGGGAAAACCTTGTGTATAGTAAGACAAAAATGGCATCGTGATTGTAGCTAGAGTGACGAGTGTGTGCGTGTGTGTATGAGTGTGTAGGTGCGTGTGGATGCTGCCACATTCCTTCCAGTTCTCACAGAAGCTGCTAGAGTGACCTTTTCTTTTTTCCATGAATTTATAAGTAAAGCTGGGATTTAGAAGAGCTCCAGGAAAGATTTCACAATATTCTGAGTTTAACTTAATTAAATATGTTGCCTTATCAAAACTCTCTTTCTTAATTTCCTCCCAAATATCATTACTTAATTGTCTACAGATGCTCAATATGACTAATATGACTTCTGACTCACTGCAACACCTAAATTTCTTATTTAGTTAACAACTATTAACTTTTATCCATTACATGGTAGGCTCTGTGCTGTGCACTTTACACACATTATCTAATTTATTCCTCAAAACAGCTCTGTGGTGTTGGTATTATCATTACTTTACAGGAAAGAAGACTAACTTTCAAAGGGTTTAGGTTATTTAGGCTTCATAAATGGCACAGCCAAATTTCAAACCCAGGTCTCTCTATGGCTATTTTTTACATTCAATGTATCTGCTTTATAATTTCATACATTTATACAGATACAATGTATCTGTTTTATACATTCAATGTGTCTGCATTTATGACTGCAGAAGAATTTGTTATTTTCAATTTTATCCCTGTGTTCTAAGTGGCTGTCCAGTTCTATCCCTTCCAGCCACACTCCACTTCACCTCCAGCCATCTATCTGTCCTTTACTGTAGGAGGTGACATTCCCACGGAATCTTAGCAAAGCAATGTAGAGTGGTAAAAAGAATATTGGATTAGGCAGTTGGTTTTGGTCCTGGCCCTGCACCTAACTTGTTGAGTGACAGTTGACAATTCGTTATCTTCTGCTAACATTTCTTTACTTAATTATTACTTAAATTATTTACCTCCCAGGGTCACTGTGAGGATCAGATTAAGTAGGATATTAAATGTGAAAGTGCTCTGAGAAGGACGGAGAGTTTTGTAAACACAGTGATGGTTTGATTATTTTCCCCATGTCTTCCATACAAAAGACAGGAAATCAGTAGCTGCCCCAACAATTAGACAATTCTGCAATATGTACTGCACACCATGGCTCAATCCATTGTGGCAGTGACCACTAAGGACATTATCTCTGTGGGGGCAGTTGTATCTGAGGATTTCTCTTTCATGAATGGAGGCCTTGTGAATTCAGGTGGCAAAAACAGTCATTTACGTTGAGGCGCATGTTGTTTCAGGCCATTAATTGCAGTGCTACATGTGGAGCTTGTTTGTGTTTATGTGTGAAACATTCTATCTTTAATGGATCGGTGCTCTCTGGCTCCTATGGTTGGAGTGAATTAAATTTCTCCCTCTTTCAAAATTTTATTATGATATTTTATGTTTTTATGTGTCATAAAATTAATCATCTAAGACTACTCTTTGGTAATAAATAGCTGACAGCAAGGCTTAGTATCTTAGAAATAACAATTTTAGAAAGAAACTCTAAAACCTAATCAGAAGAATTATTAAGTAAATTTTTTTCTCTCTTTCCTTCCATGCTCTGGAATCCCTACATAGTGTACTCCGGATGGAATCTAAAGTCAAGTTTCTACTGCAGGGTTGCATGCTAGGTCCCAGGCGCCTGCACAGTATATAGAGTCATTCTGTGTAACAGGGCACTGTACAGTTTTCCTGATTTAAAACTGTGTCTGTTCATTTTGGGTGACCATCTTTATATTCCTGTCATGAAGCTATTGCTGTCTCAATTTTCTTTTGTTGGGAAAAGATCATATTCTTTTTGGCAAAAGTGTAATAGCTAAGGTGAAAGATTAGACGACTTCCCTCTGAGCCCATTAGAGGGAAGCGTGTCAAACACAGAATTAGGAAACATGGAAGATGAGACATCTGTGGGGGAGTAGTTGTGTTGGTCTGTATGCCTGCTAGGTCACGCTGCCAAGAGTATTTCTGAGTATCTTAGGAGGAAGAACAAGGGGATTATAAGAGGAAACATGAAAATTAATCATCCCTTCTTTCAAAAGCACTCTCTCTCTCTTTTTAGGGAAAAAAAAAGCCTAAATTATTTTCCTCCAAAAATAACAATAGCAGATGATATGTTCCCTTCTCCCACCATAGCAACCTAAATTTATCCAGCTGAAGCACTGCTCTTGTCTTACCAGTTTCAGTGGTTACTGAGAAAAGTTTTATGCTGATAGAAGTTAGAAATACTTCTTAAAACTTTCTAGATGCTAAAGTGTCAAATACTAACATTTCTCCTTCTTGTTTGGGCACATAGATTTATTTCCATTAACGATGTGGTTTATTCCTTAGTTAATCTGTTGCTATTACTAATAAACGCTAATTTATATTATCAAAGTTTCCAAGGGACAGACTATGCTAAGTGCATTACATGCATTGTCTCATTTTTATTAGTACAACGTTATGGGTATTTAACATTATTCAAGTAATTTTGCAGATGCAAAAAGTCAAGTACATGGAGGTTTAATGATTTCCTTCTATTACACAGCAGGTGGCTGAACTGGGATTTGAACACAAACACTCTGACTTCCCAAGTTTGCTCAGTGATGCAAAAGATTTTAGGTGCTCATAGATGTGGCAACATTAGTACTTTCTCTTTCTTTCCCTTAGTTTTATATTTTTTTAATAGAATTGATGGCTCTGGCTATAGTGGCATCTTTAATACATCATTCTTAACCTGGAACATAAATATTCTTATCTTTTCTATTTTAGTACCAATGCCAGGCTTCTTATAACACTCTGTGGCTGGGTAAGGAGCTACTCATGATAACAGTGATCTAATTAGCAAGTCAATGTGTTGAGATGAGACCTGCGGGCTAAAGCCAAATGTAGCATTTGTTGCTCCTTAAAGCACATGAGCCAACAATGAAAGCATATTGGCTCTTCATGGAGGCAACGTTTCCTGTAGAGTAAGATTTAGAACATGCTAGCTTACTTCTGATGTCATCTGAGCAAATGTAATTAATGAGGTACCATGAAAACTCCACAGGAAACCAATTTCATTACCAAAACAGCTATTTGACACAAATTACATGACTTCATTTCTTCCTGGATTTCATGTTTTCATAAGAGATAAATGTACTCTGTATTTTCCTAAACCTATACTATATTTCTCACTTCAAGGTTGATAAATATTTTAGAGCAAGGAGATACATCTTTTTGGTCTCTTTACAAACCTCAATAGGACATGTCACGCCCTAGAAAGGCTCTTACTGTATTTTAGAATTTCTGACAAGAACTTGTGATATCAAACAGATTATTAATGCTTTAAGGCTGGATACATATAGACTGCCTAAAAACTTACTCTGTACTCATTACTGAACAGATTTTTTTTTATTGTGGGAGGGTTCAGAATTAGCAGCCATCTAATTTTTGCAGACTTTCAAGTAAATGCTTAATCTAATTCAGCAAACTCACTTATATGCTAAGTAATTATTATACGTAGTCAATCATATGTTAGTTAAGACATTTTAATAGGGCCCATCCTCTCTAACGATAAAACGGACTATGCTCATTTTTCACTCAGATCAAATCTGAGACGTCTTATGAGAGACCTCACTACGTGGCTGAATAATGTCACAAAACCAGCCCTAGTAGCAGCAAGTTCTCCAGCTATCATTGGACATAATTATTTGTTAGTATGTGCCAGACACTCTGCTAAGCATTGTGTATATAGCCTCTTTTTTTCAATCACATAATGACCCTATTCTCCCCATTTTACAGAATAGGAAATTGACCATCAAAAATACTAAGTAACTTCCCCAATAACAAGAAAGGGCTGCATCTCAACCTAGTTGTGATTCTGAAGTCCCAGCCATAACTAATACTCATTTCCTGCTGCATATTACAATTCCTACAAAATGCTGTTAAAAGCTTTTCTGAAGTGTGACAAGGATCCATTACATATATTTTTTTAAAGTCCAAAAATCACAGAAGTGGCAAAATAGTTCAGAATAAATAAAAGTTGTATTTTGGGGAAACAAAACACCTTTTATTTTGTTTCCTGCTGGTCTCTTGGTAGGAACTAATTTTGGTGAATGAAAACTGGTTGCTAAAAAAGTTGATTTCAGGTTGACCAAACCTACCTCTAGGCTCCTGGTCTTTTATTTCTTGGGGCATTTGTAATCCAAATTCTCTCTCTGCCCCTTTGATATGTAAATATCAAGTACCTGAGAGCCAGCTCTTTGTAACAATCAAAGAAGACAGCATCCCTAATCTCCCAGTCCTTGAGGGAAGAGTAGGAGCCTAACTTTGGTGGGCTCCTTGCTCCTAGTTGTAAAAGTACCTCCTGTCATGAAGACATGAGAAAGAGAAAGTTTATTTTTCCTTTGGCTGAAGCCAATCAACAAATATGCAATTGGCCCCAAATCCCTCCCCCTCAGCGCCTAAAAACTCTCCAGCCTTTTTTTTTTTTTTTTTTTTTTGGTCAGTGAGTTGGCCTCAGGCTAACTTCTGGCCTCCTTCTCTTATTGCAATAGCCTTGAATAAATCTGCCTTGCCTGTTTAACTTTGTTCAATGTAATTTTTATTCTGACATCACTGCCTTCAGAAAAGCAGAGGGAAAGTTAGCAAGAATGAAGTGTGAGGACTCCCTTTCATTTTAGCCTTATACTGTTCATTTTTACTCTAGTGTTGTGAAGAATTGAATTCATATGGAAAAAATACTTGCCACACCAGCACGTTGCACCCTGAAAGCCAGCTAAGCACATCAGGGTCCAACTTCAGCCGCCCTGTCTTGCACCTGAATGATCAGCTGAGCCCTTGGCACTGACTCTGGCCTAGCACTCGAGAGAGACTGTAGATGTTCCCCCAAAGGGAACACTCATTACTGCTGTTTTTCTGGCTGCAGTCCCCAAATCCTCCATTTTAACAGCAATGTGTTGGCTATTATGGGCTGGTTAAACTTACTACTGAATAATTACATAATACCCCAAATTTAAATGTAGAGCAAAATTATTTTCCAATCAGGCTCTAAAAATATGACCTAATAAGTAATATATTCCTTTAAATGATTGTGATTACTTATTTAATGAGAAACTGCATCTGGTTCAATATATATATCTTTATTCCTAATGTGGTTAATGGGATCAGTTCAATAGAAATCCCTTGATCATTTCTCAAAATAGCACACTGGAAAACCAGTCAGAATTGGATGGTAATTGCAACAAATTTAACCTAATGAACAGTAATACATGTAAAGGAATTTTGCCATCAAATTTAAATTTATGCCATGAAATTGTTTAAATGAACGTTTTAAATCCTGTATTTATGGGGTGCTTGAATTTTAGAGGAAAACCCTTTTATATTCCAGGAAACTAAAAACCCACCTTTTCTAAACTAGAGAGCTCACTATCTTTCTCATATTACACTACATAACTTAATCTCTCTGAATCTCCTTAGCTATGAAAAATAATGAAATAGAATAATGTTTGTAAAGGACTAAGAGCAAGGATAAGAACACTGAAATAGAATAATGCTTGTAAAGGACTAAAAACAATGATAAGCACAGAATAAATCTGCTCTAAATACTAGTTAATATCTATCATTGCTTATGTCATCTGAACCTTGTTAAATGTGATCCCACAGGCACACAACATTTGTGTGTTGAGTGGTTGTACTGATCACCTCATCTCTTGTTTCAGCTAAAAAGATGTCACAAGAATGAATTGAATGATTCTTCTCTTCTCCTATGACTACCCTTCTCCTATGAATACCTTGATTTTATTATTCAAGGAAGCTCTTCTTTTTCTAGTTCAACAAAAGTTTGATTTGAAAGTGACCCAATATCCTACTAGCTCTCCACCTCAACACACACAAAGAGAATTGACATACTATCCTTAGCATTGTACATCTAAGAGGAAATTGTCCTTCCTAAATAGGGTTCTTAGGAAACAGGAAGCTGGTCCAGTTCTTTTTGTAACAAATAACAAATTGGAGTTATTCATTAAGAAGCTTCATACTAAAGAGGGTCATTATCTTCATTTATAATCTCAAATATCAACACACAAAAAAATCGCCTTTTTCAGCTGGGTGTGGTGGCTCATGCCTGTAATCTTAGAATTCTGGGAGGCCAAGCCAGGAGGATTGCTTGAGCTCAGGAGTTCAAGACCAGCCTGAGCAAGAGTGAGATACCGTCTCTACTAAAACTAGAAAAATTAGTGGGGGGTGCAGTGGCATTCACCTGTAGTCCCAGCTGCTCAGAAAACTGAGGCAGGAGGATTGCCTGAGCCTGGGAGTTTGAGGTTGCAGTGAGCTATGATGATGCCACTGCACTCTAGCAGGGGTGACAGAGTGCAATACTCTCATCTCAAAAAAAAAAAAATCACCTTTTTCAAACTTCTTCAGTTTAGAGAAAGGGTTCTGTTTAGAAGAGGGCCTCCAAACTAAAATATACTAACATGATTAAAGGCCATCTTGGAAGTAAAGTGGTTTTGCAGTATTCCTAATTTGTAAACTTACTAAGTGAATCTAAAATGTAAGATTTCAAAGAAATCTGTTTTATAAAAACGTGTATTTATGTGAAAAGAAGTAGTCTTGGAAAATACGTATGTTTATATAATACAAATAGTAATAACATCAAACACTCATATAACACTTATGAGCAGGGTGTTGTTCTATAACATGCTTTCATATATTAATTAATTTATTCCAACAAACACATCTCTAGGCTGTGGGAAAAATTACAGAAAGTACAAGTGTTTTTTGAGAAAAAGTGTAAAGAAAATACCATCCAGCTGTCATGTGTCTAGGCTGTTTAAACTAGGCACTTAAGGACAATGGTGGCCTGTGACCTAGTTATCAAAGGTTGCCTCAGATTTCTACCCATCAACTAAAAGTTGGGGTTCAGTTGGCCATCCCGAATTGCATAGCCACCCTTTCATATTCTAAAACATTGCTTATCAACCAATGCTAACCATGCAGGACCGTGTGACTGGAATTGAGTGCAATTGAGTTCCATGTGTTTCCACCCAGGGGGTTGTCCCTGATCTAGTTTTAACATGTACAGTTCCCATCAGGAGGCTTGAGTGGTTTCATCAGTTGCCCACCAATTTTCAGCCAGGAAAAGTAACAGCATTATGTAAAAGGGGAAAAATAGCTTGAATATTCTTTTTATAACTGAATTGGGAAAAAGAAAAGCCACCATTTATATTCTACTTTATACCAGGCATTATTATAAGTGGCTAAAATATATTAATTTTAATTCTTGCAACAACCCTGAAAAATAGGTACTATTTTAATATCAATAGTAAAGAACCCGATAATCAGAAAAAAATGCTAAGATAGCATCTAAGGTAGAATGAAGGATGTCCCTTGTCAGAACTCAGGGTATAAACTTTCTATTTTTGCTTTCAGAGCTTTGAGCAGTGGGTATACAGTAAGACTCAATAATACTTGATCAATGATGAAATTGACAACCCACCAAATATACAACTTCCCTCTTCATTAAGAGTTCTGAGTGGAACCACATGGTGATTAAAATTTATAAAACACTTGATAAAAGGAATCATTTATTAGTGCTCAAGAAGATTCCAGATTTTTCCTGTTTGTTCCATTAACAGCTTTAAGAAGGTATTAATACTTAATAAATATGGTACATTTTCAGAGAAAAAGCCATTGTTTGAATGTGGAGGGAGGGTCAGAGTGATTGGAAAGCTTTCCTGTGTAAACACACAGGGAAAATGAAATACCCAGAAGATTTGGGCAACATACCTGTAAAAGTAATTGCGCATCTCTTTACAAAGAACTGCTTTCACTTGCTTAAGGAAAAGCAAATATGCATAGCAGATAATCTCCATTTTGGAATGTTTACCTCAATATGTTTTCTAGAGAGCCAGTATCCTAAAATATGACATACTGACATCTGAAATGATCTTTACCAAGATATAGCTAACAATATTCAAAGTCTAATAACATCGGCAACTACAATTATTGTCCATATTACATTTGTATTCAAGATGAACAGCAAGCAGGAAAAAAATTTAAGAAAATCAGCATATTAAGGAACAATGACCTGTCGGAGGGGGCATCCTATACTGAAATATTCAGGTTTAAATAGGATTAGGATTTTAAAAAGTCCATTTCCCAAAAATATGTTTAAAAATAGCAAATGTATAAACTAAGAATTTCATTAGAAGCTGTCACATAAATAGAACCAATTCTGTCACAAGGGCCAACTCCAAATGAAACATTAAAAATGGGCATTTAAAAAATTACAGAGAGTTGATGAAAAAGAACTAATGTAGAAAGAAATTTAACCTACAAAATGCAATATAAAAATAGAAACTACTCATGGAACATACACTATCAAGACCAGGAAAGATATGATCACAAGACTAGCTTACGATGAATTACTCCATTGACTCAATATAATTTGAAGTTCTTGTATTAACAGGAATTGATGAATTGAAAACTAAGGAGCAAGGAAGGAAACACTGAAGGAGAGGATAAGAAGTTAAACTAGGTTTGGTACAAGAGGTATTAAAGTGCTGTCGTTAGCTACAGTCAGTAGCTGCTGTCTCATATTTTGGGCAACAGCATTTAGTGTAGTAGAACAGAATCAAAATTTAAAGAACGAGCCCATGCAGGCAGCAAGACAAACAGGGTTCTTGCTTCTTAAAGGTTATCTTTTTGTGGGGAGATGTAAGCTATACATTAATGAATGAATAACAAATGGATAAGTAAACATCATTTTTTCAGATAGTGAAAGTGTGGCAAAGAAAATAGAGGCAGAAAGATGATCTGGAGTACGGCTATTAACAAGCTGCTATTCGCTTTCCACTGTGCTATGGTATTTAACAAAGCAGGCAAAAGTCAGGTGAGTCCAGGCTCATGCCTATAATCCTAACATTCTTGGAAGCCGAGGCGGAAAGATCACTTGAGCTCAGAAGTTCAAGACCAGCCTGAGCAAGAGCAAGACCCTGTCTCTACCAAAAATAGAAAAAATTAGCTGCGCATGGTGGGAGGTGCCTGTAGTCCCAGCTACAGGAGGCAGGAGGATCACTTGAGCCCAGGAGTTTGAGGTTGCAGTGAGCTATGATGATGCCACTGTACTCTACCTGAGGTGACAGAGTAAGACTTTGTCTCAAAAAAAAAAAAAAAAGAATAAAAAGAAGAAGAGGACAGAATGGTTATCTCCTTCTTTCCATATCTCTTTCTTCTCCCCCACCATCCTGTTCTTGGCTCCAGTGTCCCCAGAGAAAAAGTGAGACAGTAAACTAGTCTATAATGAATGATTAATAAGACCTACAAAAAAATTGGATCATTGAACTAAGCTTGAGAAGAAAAGAAAAAGTGACAATTTTAAGGGCAATTAGAGCTCTCACCATAGATTTCGTAGGTGCTCACGATAAGGACTCTTTGTAAAGAGGATGATAGCTTATTAGACAGAGAAAGGATTCAGGCCAGAGAAAAATCAGAAAGTACTGTAATTAGTAAGAACCTATATAGTTTTCATTACTGTGTTAATACTATTTAAAATCCTGGAAAAATTGACTTCCCTCAAGAAAACACTAATTGGGAAAACAAAATCAGCTACACACAAACACACACACACATACACACCAATGTACAAAGACCAGACTTTGCTACATGAACAATCCATGCATCTCAGAGAAGATAAGATACAAAAACAAACATCCTGGTAAGGAAGATTAACACCAGAAAGGTTGGGCATGTGAGCATAGGAGAAATGGGGAGGAAAATTTGAGGGAAGGAGAAGGCAGAGAAATGGCATTGATATAATGACAAAAAAGCAATAACTTATTTTTATGTTAAAATTTAACATAGAGATAGTGAGAATACCAATGAAAACAAAAGCAGGGTCTTGGCAAAGGGGCCAAGGATGGTGTCATGGAGTGACCATATCTGTCCAGACAGCCAGCAGGGACTGGAGCTGGAGTAATTGAATGGATGGTCATCAGACATCTGATGATGGTGATGGTGCATGGTCGATATTTCTGAGGGCTAAGAGTCTTGACTGGCATTGTGGTGCCTACAGGAAAGGGATGAAAGCACACCCCGCTTGGCTCTCCCAAGCCCTCCCCTGCTGAGAGATAACTGCTGAGCTTCTGTCCCCCTGATACTCAGCAGCTGCTCTCTAAATGGTTAGAGTCTTAGCCACAATCAGTGGGGGAAGTGATATTCAAAAGAGATGCAGGATACAGATCCTGAAAGATTTTGTACCCAAATATCAGAATGAGTAGATTTACTCTAAAATGATATTCTTCAGAAAAATGTAAATTACTTATTAATATTTTATTGTGGCCTGAAGTTCTCCTGGGGTTCTTGGTGACATCAATAGAGGTCATGAGCTAGTGGTTAGTTCATATCTACCTCATTAATTTTGTTAACATACGCAAGAAAATTATTGAATTTTAAGAAACACTGCTTTACAAAGAAAACTAATAGAAATGACCATAATGCTTGTTATTATGAATATTTGGAATCAAACACAAGGCTATAAGTTATTCATTTTCAGGGTCCACAGCCATCACTTCATGGTATATGGGCTATATGGAAACAATATTTATGTGTTAGTCATTTCAGATAAGATGCAAACATGTCATCAAGGAAGAAGAGAAATTATGCATCAACTAGAAGCAAAATGCATCAGCTTGAATTTTAGAGAAACATGGCAAGACTCAAATATTTCTCTATTAAATATATCAAGGACTCTACCTGCTGTTTGTTTTACTGCTGCCATAATTCTCTCACTTCCAAAATTCAGAAATATATCACTTAAGATAATTTGCTGGCAGAGTAAGTGGTGGGGACTTTTTGTCAGTAGAAAGGTCAAGTAATTTTCCACAATGCACTGCAATTTTTTAGCTTTACAATTTTATTATAAGTGACCCAAGGGAAAGCCCATTATACTGTTATACACAAAAATTATTTTGTGAGTTAATGGGAACCAAACAGTAAGGTAGCAGCCCTGTGTGCTGTCCCCGCTGTTTCTTCTAAAATACATAATCTTGATGGGTTTCGTTTTTAAAATTTTTTTTTTCAGTAAAGGTGGAAAAATTTATCCATGTAAAAAGCAAGGACCCTTATCTCACAATAAGCCATTACATAATAAGGGAGTTTTCTAGAGATTCATCTAAGGCTCTTCTAAGGAATATAACATGCAACAAAGATTTACAGTAAAGCCAAGGAAGTAAGAAAAAAAGTCGACTAACCTAACCCACCTGAGCTCGGCTCACAGGGGTCAATGTCCTCATCATCGCTGGGACACTCTGCTGAGGCCACAAGGATGTCATCTGTGGTCTGCAAAAGAATCACATTCAGCAGATTAATTTAAAGGGTCCTAACAGATCCTCTCATCTTTGTCTCACTGACAACTGAAACACAGTTTGTTTATGCCTCGTAAGTTGAAAAAGCAAATTCAATATTTTTATTCTCAAAGACACAGAACTTTAGATCTCATATAGAAGTATCAGCATATTTGTGAAAACTTGATTACACCTTATTTTACATGAGAACATAGAAATAGTGATAGCCAACTTGTAGATAACTATCCACTCAACTTCAGAGAGAAGCTGCACACAGTAGCACACAGAGGTTTAAAACAACCTGGCAGAAACAGATGCTTTGAAATTTATTACAGCCCTGGAGTGCTACAATGTATGCATCAGTGGGCTTCATGTAGTACTTGTGCTTGGCTTCCTGAAAGCTGAACGGCCATAACCTTTTACATTCATAACCAGGTAGAGCTGGAAGAATCTTTGAGATATAGCTTGTTATTATTAGGAAACACAGATTAAGGAGAGAATTAGATATATCTTCCACTGAAGCAAAGAGTGAAGGAAATACAGTCTATTTAAGGGACTTTTTCATTTTTGTAAGCTTTCACATTTGAATCTCATTTTTGTAATGTTCTGATAGCTAGTATTGTTTCCCCATTGTCCTTTTCATCAGTAAAGTTTCATAATAAAGGAAAAGTGTATTCAGAGTGGGGGAGGGGAAGAAGTGACAGTCTTCTCTGTGACATTCTAGTTGCTTCATTGCACTTACAGCAAAAAAGATAACTATTACTGTAATGAAAAGCAGAGTGTGTAAATCCTAGCAGTAAATCACATAATCAACACATTGACAAGCACCAAAGGTGGTTCGTTATTGCCACTTACAAGCAGCAGTAAACTCGGCGCAGATGTTGCTTGGAATTTGTAAAGGTTCACATCAGATTTGGCTAATGCTAAGGTAAAGCAGAGAATCCAAGGTACAAGAAGAAAAATACCTCATTACTTCTGCTAAGGATTAAGGAGATTAGAATTGTTTAGACAATACTCAGAACTGCAACATTTATGCAATCCTCATTTAAAAGTGGAATTAATACAGGTTCTACAAAGAAAAAGTAGAAATGTGATATGGTTTACTTTCATTAAAGGAGCACCTAATGATGTCAGAGATTGAAGTATGAATAAATAAATTTTAAGAAAGTTGTGGCATTCTGAAAAATGGAAACTAGAGGTGATGCAATTTTATGACAAATATTAGGCTTAAAAATCTTTCGAGTGTAGTGTCTTTAACAATACAGTATTTGTTCAGATGCTGATGCTTCACATTGTAACTTTAAATAAACATAAGCCTTTAAATACCATTTAAGATGGTTTCGTGCTATTCTGCTCTTACGTCTTCTGAGACAGTTTAGAGACTCTCTGGATTCATTCATTTTGCTGTTATTATTTTAAAGAGGGAAGTTCAAAATATTGGTTTTCCTGGACATGTAACATTGCCAGTGAAAACTATCAGCAATTGGCATAATAATCATGCAGGTATCTTTCCTTAAAGTGAGTTTTAAAAGGCAGAAATCCATGCTCCTTTTGTCACAATATCCAAACACTTGATAATGACAAGTTATTGGATTACGTGGTCTTGCAGATCAATCAATTTCTCCAATTCACTCCAGAGCAGATAATCGGCTGTTTTTTTCTAGGGTCATCTTCTAGTGAGTGGAAAGCTACTTTTATTCTCAACCATAGAGGATGTTCTTTCAAATTAATTTCAAGGTTGTGAGAGAATTTCTCATTTTCCTGAAGGAATCTTAAATGTATTGAAGAAATCAATGTAGCAGTGTTGTTGCTGTTGGTGTTTTGCTTCTGTTTGGGGGAGGAGGATTTAACTAAATTCTTTAAACTGATGGCTCTCATCTTGGCAGTCATATTGTTTCCTTTCTCTCCTCTACCTGGAGGGACATTTGTCAACGTCTGGAAATATTTTAGGTTGTCAGAATTGGGGAGTGTTGGTCTGCTACTATTGGCATCTAGTAGGTAAAGATCAAGGATGCTGCTAAACATTCTAAAATAAGCATGGCAGCTCTAACACAGCACAGAATTATCTAACCTAAAATGTCCATAGTGCCCAAATTGAGAAATTCTGCTTTAAAAGTTGAAAAATGGTTCTGTGCCTTATTTTTTTCATCTTGAAAAATGGAGAGCATAATAATACCTACTGTTGTAAGGATTAAATTAGTATACAAAAAGTACCTAGAATAGGAACACATTATAAATGTTTATTACATTTCAATACTATCAACATTGTCTTTAAATTTCATGAATGCAGCACCAATTTTTGTGTACTATATTTATAAAGGATATAATTTTAGTTATTAAACTGAAACTTGTACATATGAGTTATTCTCAACATGAGGTATCATGTTAGAATTTATATCAAAATACAATAGTTATGTTGGTATTGTGTTGAATTAAGTATCATCTTTTAGTGTCTAGCTTCAAATTCTGACCTTTCTGAAGGCAAACATCAAATATAAATAAAGAAAGCTGATTTTTAGAAGAAACTCATGGGCTACATATATGTGACACAGTGGTTAGTGTTTCACATAGACTAAATTATTTAGGCAATACAGGTTAAATTTTGCTTTATAAGTTGAACTATTTTCTTTTGGAACAATTCCACAGCAAACAAAGTGTTAGAATTTTCTCAGTGTTACCCTTCACAGAACACAATACCTGTAATAATAGATGATGCCATACAATAGTACCTCCTATAGCCTTCTTATAGTAGAAAAAAATAACTGTACAAATGTGATCCTCTTGAAATCTACATTTTAGTTTTTAACACACTTTTCCTGGTATAATGAATATGCATTCTTGATTTTCATATTTTTTTTCTTCAGAAATTAAAAACTAGAAACAGTCTTGTGAATAAAATATCTCAAATCAATAGATACCTTGGCAGAAATCATTGCAATATGAAAAATCAGGAAGTGGCTGAAGTGTAGGGGAAAAAATCAAATTTCATTCTGGAGGCTGAATTAACTGAACAATTTTCTAGCCAAATCTGTATAATTTAAATTTAATTCACTGAGTTTGGTAGTGCCTCTTTATGACTTGCTGTTGAGAGAGTGGTAGAAAGAAACTCAAATATGTCACATTAATCAATTCTATTCTTTAGTATACTTTTCCCTGATGTTTATAACCTTTCTCAGAAAAGAGACAACCTGCTGAAAAAGACAGAATAGTGATCAAGCAAAAGCATTAGCTTTACATAACAGTCCATTTAGATAAGTGTCTCTAACTGTGCATTTAACCACTCACAGGTCAAAGTGCCATGCTGATCTTCCCTAATTCACAGTGGTCTATACATGCACATGGCAAGCATCTATTCTTGTTTACAATGTCTACTAAAATTTAGGTCTCCATACCTTTAAGGAAAAAATGAATTGGACAGAATTCAAGAAATAAAGGCTTAAAACTTAATCCATCATGTTCTGTATCTGAATATCAACATGTTAGTTTGAGGAAAATGTAATTGGAATGGTAAAAAAGTGTGCTCTTAATGTATGGTAAGAAAGTAGACCAACATATTTACTATTCAGGGATATCAGGGAGCGACCATTTGGTAGCTTAGAAATTAGAGAAACATTGATGTATTTTTGTTATTTTTTTCTCACAGGGAGCCTTTTATTTTTTCACTATCATTAATGGTAGAATATGCTGTATATGTACTTGCTGTCACTTTTAAAAATACAGTTTAATTGCATATCTGTATGGTAAAAATATATAATGATAGGAAGAATAAATCTAGCATATAATAGTATATCCCTGTGAAGAGCAGTATTCCTAGACTTTATTTCTTAAGATAAACAGCTTTGCTGAAGACTGGTAGATTCTAGTGAAGACACCTGCAGGAAAACGCTCCCAGAAAGGTAAATCTGCTTTGTGAATAAAAAAGCAAATTCCAGTTTCTGTGCACTAGGATGTCCACTGTCACTACAATGCCCACAAAGACATCCTTGATTTATTCTAAAATTTTAATTGGAGCTTTATTTCTAAACAGCAAAAGTGTATACTGCTATACATCCAAATACAAAGTAAAAAAATATTGCCTCAGGCAATGGTGCTCACTTATATAACATTATTTAGCCTAGTATTTTACTGCCGTGACTGATATTTAGACTGAATTGATCCAGCCAACTGATGGGGTGAATATGGCATTAGCTGAAATGTGACGTGTTTGGTTAATTGACAGGTACTGGTTTTTGCTGATAATTTTCTCTATGCGAAGCTGCTCTGGAAAAGAGGGAGCTTTCATGTCAGACTTTCTTTCGTGAGTGAATCTAATAGTTTCTCCAGAAAAGATTTATTACTAGGTGAGATTTCTTGAAAAAAATCTGACAAGATTCAGAATTAGTGTCACAAATTCCCCAAGCAAGGTCTAGCCCGTTGTACTGGTCACCTATAGAGCAAGAAATTTCTAGGTGGTTGGGGAAGTCACAATTCTCACCAAGAGGCAAACTGCAGAAAAGTAATTTAATTGTAATGTTTATACAGGTATATAGTTCTCAAACAGTGGTCAATTTGGTCAAATCAGTAAAGAAATATATGAAATTGGCAATTCTAGTTAATCAACAATCCTATTAAAGGGGCAAAAGGAATCTAAAGACTCTGCATAGATCTTATAGTAATTTCCATCGTCTCAATCAAATTTGTAGTTCTTATTTGTTAATTGTTTTTCTGATTTGTAGATGCCATATAAAGAAGTCAATCTCATGGCTCATTATTTAATAAAAATTAAAATATTAAACTGAGATTCAATATGTGGAGGATGAATTTTAGCTCCAGCACATGCATAACAAAGAGAGTGAGGACTCATTAGTCAACAGCAAACATAAGGCACTTCACCTCATCTACACATAGTATTTTCTGGTGAGCATAAAATATGCTGAGTACATATCATGGTATATATAGTGATTCCTACATGCAAATAACTTATTGTTCCCACTCTGTTCTAAAGCAGATGAACAAATCACTCTTTAATACAAAAAACAATCAAGTTAATCCAAGCAGCTTATTTTGCTTGGAGTAAAACAATGTTCCATATCTATTACTTCATTTAAAATTCACCAACAGCATCTTTATCCAGAGTGCAGGTGGAAGTGCTATTATTCAGAATGTTATAGTTAAGTGTCTGCTAAAACAAAAAACATACTCATTTGTACACTCATTTACCCAATTTGAATGTGTGAACATTGGAATTCATGAATATTTAGGGCAAAGCTCAAATATCCCTGAAAACAGCCAGCTTTCACATTTCTTTAATGTTCTTTCCCAATTGATGCCCTAGGCTATTACAAAAAGTGACCATAAATCAGCTGTCTGCTTGGGAAGAGAGGCAGACTTGAAAGCCATTCAATTTTCTTCAAAATTTTCTTAGCTGTTTAAAATGTATGCAATGGTTCCAGAACCATTAAAGTGGGTTTGGGCAGAAAAACTCCACCATGGTAAAGAAATCACACATCTTACTCAATCTAACATTCATTTTTATGTACATTTTGATACTGGTTATCCTACCAGAAAAAAACTTAAAATATAAGAATGTGAAAATAATGCCACAGAGAAATACATTTTAAGTAAGTTATGGGAAAAAGAATAAAATGAGATTCTTGACTAATCAAAAAATAAGTGTTCTAGAAAATTCATACAAAATAGTAAACCTATGGAAAAGAAATCTTGTGTCAGAAAACTTGAAATTAAATTTATGTTTAAAAAAGACAGTATGTCTCTTTTACTCTTTAAGCTACTAATGATCTCTATGCTCATATTGCATTTTCATTTTTAGCCAAGGAAATGTAGTAGGACTGGCCAAAAGAAAAAGTTAAAGTGAAATTTAAATTTTCAGGAAACAATATGAATAATCTGTTCTATAATGAATTCTCACTAATTAGAATTTGGCAATGCAAGAATCCTGAAGACTGCTGGTACTGGAGTACAGGTACTCAAGGGGAACATAGAACGTGAAGGTGATCAAATGTATTCCCTTTCTATTTATTTTGATCTTGGACACAGCACTTTTTGAAATAATTTTGGCCATTTCAAAATTAAATAGTGACAGATGTTTACAAATGTAAATCTAAGCTTCTAGATGTATCAGTACGAATGTCTAGTCCGACTGCTGTAACTGAATGGACTAATTAGTCACACAGGTTGAACTGAAAATCCTTATTCGTAATGAGGCCAAAACAGACTTTATGGTTGTGAAATGCCAATGATGGATAGTTTCAACTAGCATGATTTCTAAATCCAGGATTTCATTGTTGGCATGTTAGGGAATGGAATCATGTTTTAGTTAAGCAGTCATATATCTTCTTGTATTGTACCAGACCTTAGAGATCATTAGTCTAAGTGCTTCATTTTTCCTATCAGGACACTGGAGCTAGAAAATTAAATGTTTCTGTTTTGACCAAAATTATACTACTAATTAATGGTAAAGCTATGCGATTATACAGACCCCCAGTAGACTATACTTATCTCTTATCCCAAATACTTCTATCCATCCATTCATCTATCACCCATCCATCATCTGTCCAACCATCCATCCAAATCCATTTGTTCTCTGAAGAATTTGATGTGGTTTGTAAAGTTACATGATAAAATAAATTTAAAATAAGTGAAAGGGTGGCAAAGGGAGAGAACTGGATTTTAGATAAGTAACCACTGAAATCATCATAAGAAACACATACACAGAAGGAAACACGCATTGACAGATACTACACCATTTGGTATGGCAACACATTAAGTGACACTCAAAGGGGAACACAATTAACACAAGAGTTCAAATTTTTAAAATCCAATTATAAAAATGTAAAGATTGATATAACCTCACTTATTTTGAAATGGAGTCAACCCAGAAAGTTCTTTACTTATGGCACTCTTAAGTAAATTTTTTGAAGACCTTAAATACCATGACTCTAGTCTCTGTACATAAATGCACAACTAGTTTCTTGGTGACAGAAAATGTAAATTATTGAATATTTTCCTGCCTTTTTATTTCCTTGACTAAAGCTATGCTGACTACAAAATTAACTCAATGAACTCTCTGCTCTCTTCTCAGTAAGCTACTGATGAAAATCCATCCAACTTCCAAGGTCTCACTTATTAACTACTGTCTTCACAACATAAATGCTAATTAGATATTTATCTTTGTCTCTCTCACACTACCTTCATTACAGCTTTGTTAAATTATCTCTTATTACATCTTAGGAATTAATAAATGGAAGTGACCATTTAATAGTAATACTTATTGTTTCTCCAGAAACAATCTAAACATTTACTCATTGATCAAGTCAGTCTCATTGACATAATGGCCCTAGAATTGGAGGTTCAAATCAAAGGTGTAGCATATACTTAACCTTTGGATGAGCAGCCAGTTATCCAAAAATGTTTCTTTGCTACTGGGTAGTACCACCACAATCAATGTAATCATATATCTAGAAAACCCCAAAGATTCTGCCATGAGACTAGTGGAATTGATAAACAAATTCAGCAAAGTCTCAGGTTATAAAAATCAATGTACAGAAATCAGTAGCATTCCTGTACACCAACAACAGTCAAACTGAGATCCAAATCAAAGACTCAATACCCTTCACAATAGCAACAAAGAAAATAAAATACCTAGGAATATATTTAACTAAGGAGGTAAAAGGCCTCTACAGGGAGAATTATGAAACTCTGAGGAAGTAAATAGCAGAGGATGCAAACAGCAAACAGGTGGAAAACCATACCATGCTCATGGGTTGGCAGAATCAGCATTATTAAAATGTCTATACTACCCAAAGTGATCTACAGATTCAATGCAAT
>CAUYSK010011026.1:0-23250 GCA_963575035.1 Avahi laniger
TGTTGGCGTGGATGTGGAGAGATAGGAACACTCATACACTGCTGGTGGGACTGCAAACTAGTGCAACCTCTGTGGAAAGCAATATGGAGATACCTTAAAGAGATACAAGTAGAAGTACCATTCGATCCAGCAATCCCATTATTGGGCATCTACCCAAAAGACCAAATGATACTGTATAAGAAAGAACCCGAATGTATAAGAAACCCGAATGTATAAGAAAGCACCCGAATGTTTATAGCAGCACAATTCACAATTGCAAAGATGTGGAAACTACCCAAATGTCCATCAATACATGAGTGGATTAATAAAATGTGGTATATGTATACCATGGAGTACTATTCAGCTTTAAGAAACAATGGTGATATAGCACCTCTTGTATACTCCTGGATAGAGCTGGAATGCATTGTACTAAGTGAGGTATCCCAAGAATGGAAAGACAAGCACCACATGTACTCACCATCAAATTGGTATTAACTGGTCAACTCATACGTGCACATATAAGAATAACATCTACAGGATGTTGGGCAGGGAGGAAGGGGGAGGGTGGAGGAGGGAGGAGGGGGTGGGTATATGCATACACAGAGAGTGCAATGCGCATCATCCAAAGGATGGACATATTTGAAACTCGGACTTGGGGGGGGAGGAAAGGGTAACATACGTAACCTAAACATCTGTATCCCCATAATATGCTGAAATAAAAAAAAAAAACCAAAACTCTGCCCATGGCTACATGGTAAACATGATTTTTATTTCAGGGACTGTTTAAGTTCAAGGATTTGGCTGTAGAATTTTCTCTGGAAAACTGGCAATGTTTGGATCCTGCTCAGCAGAATTTGTATGTGATGTTAGAGAATTACATAACCTAGTGTCCTTGAGTGAGAATCACTTCAGTGTAAAATTCCTATTCCACACTAAGGATTTTATTTTCCTTTGTAAAATGTTTTTGGAAAATTTTTGATTTTTATAAATGAGTTTCTGATCCCTGCTTTCAAAGAAAACTTGGGGATTTCTTGGTACAGAAAAGAAAATCTTAAAGATGTTTTATCATGACATTAACCTTCCCTTTCTTGAGGCAATACATTCTTCACTTTAGGTTAATGGTAGTTCTAGAAATTTTTTTTTTTTTTTTTGAGACAGAGTCTCACTGTGTTGCCCTGGCTAGAATGATTTCCATAGCGTCAGCCTAGCTCACAGCAACCTCAGACTCCTGGGCTCAGGCAATCCTGCTGCCTCAGCCTCCCGAGTAGCTGGGACTACAGGCATAAGCCACCATGCCCGGCTAATTTTTTCTATATATTTTTAACTGTCCAATTAATTTCTTTCTATTTTTTGGTAGAGACGGGATCTCGCTCTTGCTCAGGCTGGTCTCGAACTCCTGAGCTCAAACAATCCGCCTGCCTCGGCCTCCCAGAGTGCTAGGATTACAGGCATGAGCCACGGCGTCCGGCCCTCTATGCGTTATTTAAATTCTGAAGGAAAGGGGAAAGCTTTTGAGTTGGTGGAGTTTTAATAATAATATGTAATTATATAAGAGCAATATACTACATATTGTATCTACATAATATGTGGTAATAACCACAATAATTATGAATTGGGTGCTTCATGCCAGATAATTGCATGTTTGTTACTTACATAGTTTGCTTTAAATTTAAAAAAATATAATTTACTCGGTTGAAAATTTTAAAGGTATTCAGTGAAGTCTTCCTTCTCTCCTGCTCTACAATTACCAGTTCCCTTTCCTGGAGACAGCCAGCATTATAATTTCTTATATTCCTTTCTATCACGGACTTGAATTTTGTGTATATGGACCTCAAGTAATACTAGCTTTAGCAGAAAAAGTGTTAGAATTAAAATGAAATTTAAATCAATAACTCTAGAAAATTACTATTGTTTTCAACCTAGTAAATTACTGAATCTTTATATCTTTGTGAAATAAGTGCAAAGATGACAGGACTCCTCTCGGCAAGTACAAGTAAAGTGTTAATAGTCTTAACCATTGAACACTTAATAGCACATTTAAAATAGATCTTTATTTCATGGTAAAGAAAGGGACAAAGGATAATATATTAATATTTTTTCCTTTACCTTTTTAGTTTCCTAACATCTTAAATGAGAAAACCTGTTCTCTTGAGAGATCAGAGGCGCAGAGTACGTCAATGTCAATGAAGCCTGTGCCTTTTACCTCTTTAAGAGCGCATGGTTTCATTCTGCTCCTAACCAAGCACTCCTTAGTCTTTTTGAAAAAAAAATTTTATTTTTATAAAGTAATATATTCATATGATTTAAAGAAATCAAATAGTACAGAAAGGCTTATGATGGAACTTCTTGTCCTCCAGTCTTGGTTATCAGAAGCAACTTTGATGATGATAGTTGTTTCCCCTAGTAGTTTTTGTCACATTTTTAATTAGTATAATTTTTATTTCTTAAAATTTTAGATATTATTTTTTATCTTCTCATTTTGGTAGGTATCATTTAATGTCATACCCATCTCCCTTTTGCTTTCATGCTAATATAATTATACCACTATTTTTACACTAATTTGTTTATATTATTAATTCTCAGTATCTAGACATGGAACAATATTCTAAGGAAGTAGTATACAATGATCACATTCCTTTTAAAAACAGCTTTATTGAAATATAATTCACGAACCATAAAATTTATTGGTTTAATGTGTACTGTGTAGTGGTTTTTAGTATACAGATATTCACAGAGTTGTGTAACCATCACTACAACTTTTTTTTGTTTTTTTGAGACAGAGTCTAACTCCATTACCCCTAGTGGAGTACCATGGTGTCAGCCTAGCTCACAGCAACCTCAAACTTCTGGGCTAAAGCAATCCTCCTGCCTCAGCCTCCTGAGTAGCTGAGACTACAGACACACACCATGACGCCCAGCTAATTTTTCTATTTTTAGTACAGATGGGGTCTTACTCTTGCTCAGGCAGGTCTGGAACTCCTCAGCTCAAACAGTCCTCCTGCCTTGGTCTCCCAGAGTGCTAGGATTATAGATGTGAACCATGGCGCCCGGCCTACTACAGTCTAATTTTAGGATACTTTTATCACTCCAAAAAGAAAACTTGTATTCATTAGCATTCTTTCCCCATCTTCTTCTTCCCCCTAGCTCTAGGCAACCACTAATATATTCTCTGTTTCTGTACATTTGCCTATTCTGGACATTTCATATTACTAGCCATTATGACTGGCTTCTTTTACTTAGCATAGTATCTTCCTGGTTCATCCATGGTGTAGCAGGTATTAGTACTTCATTGCTTTTTATTGCTGAATAATATTTCATTGTATGGGAATGCGAGAATTTGTTTATCCATTCATTAGTTGATGGACATTGGGTTGTTTCTGCTTTTTTGGCTAGTACGAATAATTGCTGCTGTGACCATTTGTGTACAGTTTTTTTGTGGACATGTTTTCAGATCTTTTGGGTATTACCTAGGAGTGGATTTTTTGTATCATGGTAACTCTATGTTTAACATTGTAAGGAGCTATGAAACTGTTTCTAAAGTGATAATCACATTCCTTTTGCTTTTAAGTTTTTCAGGTTTCATTGTTGCCATCTTCTTTTTCTGGTACTATTTGAAATGATCATAATTTCAGTTTTTTCCTCCAAATGTATCATTGTATCAGACAATCGGTGGATTCCTACCTGCCCCCTACCTCCTTTTCCTGGAGTGTCCTTTTTCCTAGAGCCCTCATCCTACTGCTGGGTTCTGACCTGGTTGTTCTCCAGGCTCATTGTGTATCTGTCATCCTCTGATTTCTTTCATTACTCTTCAGGATTGACTCTTTTATTCCTGGATCCCATGTATTTATGTCACTGAGTAGTTCTTATCTAGTAGAATCTTGTGACATTAGTTAACAATGCCCAAAGTATTAATGTGTGGTAAATATGTCTGGAAAAGTTGTCAGTCCCCTCTCTGTATTTGCTCAAAATGGGCATTTAAGAAACCGACACATTTTTTTGGCAGGTATCTTAACCTTTTCAGTATCAAGACTTGAGAAATAGCTGTTTGGAGGTTACTTTGTATCATTATGATCAAGTGATTACCATGCCAGCATGAAGCAAGTACAGAAATCTGAAAAATATTAAGCAATTGTTTAGACCAGTGCTATTCAGTAGAAATATAAGCCATAAATATGAGTCACAGATACAATTTCAAATTTTCTGAGTCACATTAAAAAAGTCAAAAGACAAGTGAAATTAATTTTAATAATATATTTTATTTAATGTAGTATATCCAAAATATTATTTCACCATGTAATCAACACAAAAATTGTTAATGAGACATTTTACATTCATTTTTTTGGGTACTAAATCTTCATAACCTAGTGAGTATTTGACACAGAATATGCTAATTTGGAGTAGCCACATTTTAAGTGCTCTGTAGTCACATATTGCTAGTGGTTCTTGTATTGGACAGTGCAAGTTTGGAATTTTGTCCAGGAATTATTTTAATTGTTTTCAAATAACGGAAAAGGTGTGTGTGGTTTAAAAACACTTCATTGATTTGTACCATGGTTTTGTTTTTAGTCATATTTACAGTTTATTTTGAAATTTTATTTCACATTAAAGGAAGTTGAGAAATTTTTATGTTCTTTAGAAAGATACTTACTATAGGGAGCAATGATTATTTTTCCCCCATATTTTAGTAAAACTGTTAAAATATATTTTGAAATTTTTACTGGTATGCTTGTTAGATGTTGTCATTGCAATGATTGCCCTGGCCTTCGTGGAATTTATTGGTCCACATATTCTTTGTCGTATGCTGTCTTTCCTTGATGTATCAAAGACCTGCTAAGCTTTCAGAGTCTCAAATGCCACCTCAACTGCTTTGTCATTCATGCTTTACCACAAGGCATGAAATTCACTTGCACGTAACTGCTGTAGCACTCTCTGTGACCCTTCTTATATTCTTTCTTATATTCTGATAACTTGTCTCTCCCTAGGTGATCATTAAGTTCCAATATGACAAAAAAGTATTTTACTCATCTTTGTATTTCCTGCAAAGTGGATGACATATTCGAATTTGAAGGTAGTTTGTCATGGTGGTATGGTGAATACTAGTGGTATGATAAAGAGTTTCCAGGTCACCAAATGGTCACTCATGTTACCAGTAACATTTGAGTTTTGATACAAGAAATTAATTTATAAAGTAAAATCTGGATTTTTGTTTAAATGCAAAGGAATAATAGTAGGGAAAGGAACGAGACACAGTGATATAGACACTTCTGTCATACTGTGTGCTTAGCACTAAGTGACACTGAACTCCTTAGCTGAATGAATGAAACAGTTTGCGTACTAGGTTGCACTGGTTGGTAAGCATGGTACCTTTGAAGGTACCATGTGAAGCTACTACAATACCCTCAAGCCTTCTGAGATTTTATTTGGAGTGAGTGAGGATAAAAGAGAGATTTAGAACAGTGAAACCTGACAAATCAATTTCTTTTCACCAAGTAGCTTATTCTGCAAAGGAGTAGAGATAAGGTAAAGAGACAATATTTACATTTGAAAAGTCCTTTTCCTCATGGATATACTTAGGTATGTAATTGTAGTACTGTGGAGGAGTTGTGAAAACTCCAGTTTTTACAGGACCTCTTTTTGGGTTGTTAAGATAATATTTGATATACTAGTATATATTAGTATATCAATTCTAGAGCTTTCCCAGAAAGGGTCAGAAATATTAATAAACAGGGACTCTGTTGCTAAATACTGCAGCTTCTTAAATAGTTGTAAAATATGGCTGTCCATATTTGGTTGAAAAATAAATTGCTTTCTACAGATTAGAATAGTGTCTCCCTCTCCGACTAATTGTGTACATTATGAAATATGTGGCTCGTCTGGGGTACAATTTTAGACATGGAAGAGATTTACTTGTTTTCTCTGTAAATAGCAAGTACCTTCTATGTCCTTCTTGAAGCAAGAGGATTTACTAAAGAACAAGGTATAGTTCTATTTAAAATCAGTTGAACATCAGAGATAACTTATATTGAGAGACTTTTGAGTCCTTTAAAAAAAGTACACCCCCCAACGTGTGTCTCTCTCTCTCTCTCTCTCTCTCTCTCTCTCTCTCTCTATATATATATATATATATATATATATACAATTTCCTATCAAATTCTAGAAGATTAAAGAATGGCTGTGCACTTTGAAAGGATAGAGGAAATGTTCTAGTATTATGTTTCTGTTCTACTTTGGCGGATGAGAACTTAATAAGAAACCAAGGGTGTGTTTGTCATGACTTGTAAAATGGGAGCAGGTGGGCCAATTCCTGCAGCCTTTAGAAAAGAAAGATCCCCAGAGGTAGGAAATTGTCTGACTCTACTGCCTTGGTTATGGCATCAATATAAATTGTACAGTTTGTTGGCTTTCAGTAGTAATTTAGGAGTAAGATATTGTTTAAAATGTAGTTTACATTATGTCCAAAAAAATCATGTTGTTAATTTCTTACATATACCTGAGAAAGGCTGTGTACTTTCTAAAATTTAGGAAAGAGGTAAAAAATGCTACTGTGGACCTTGGAGTGGGAGTGGGGAAAGAAGCTACTTAGAAAAAAGTTTGTGGTTATGACAGGTTTGAGTTTCCCTGGATGCTATTGATGGTGGCCCAGATCTTAGAACTAGAGTAATTCAGATTCTGCTTATCCTTTGAGTGTTTATTGCGTGCCAAGCCCTATCATTTCATTTAACTTTCATAGTGCTTTGAGACAATATTATCCCCACTTAATGGATTAAGAATCTGAGGTAAAAATGTAATTGATTTATTCAGGATCTTACAGCTAATAGGAAGTAGGTTTCAGATGTTCAATCCAGGCCCCCCAGACTTTAAGTAAAGAAAAAAAATTTTTAGCTGGGCATGGTGGTTCACACCTGTAGTCTCATCTACTTAGAAGACTGAAGCAGAAGGATTGCTTGAGCCCAGGAGTTTGAGGCTTCAGTGAGCTGTGATTGTGCCTCTGTACTTTAGCCTGGGTAACAACAGTGAGACTTTGTCTTAAAAAAAAAAAGAAAAAGAAAAAAAACTTTTTGAGTATTTACTATGTCATTGTACTATATACTATATACAATTTTAAAAAAATAAGATACATATTATAATAAAATGGTTACTATAGTAAAACAAAGTAACATCTCCATCATTTCACATGGTTACCCATTTTTCCCCCATGTAGCAAGAGTAGATATAATCTACTCAGCAAAAATCCTCGATATGATGCATAATTATTAACTAATAACCCTTATGATTACATTAAATCTTTCTGCTTATCTTGTCTATTTGCTACTTTGTATCCTTTGGCCTACAATTTCCTATTTCCTTCCCACACCCAGACTCTGGTAACCTGTTTTATTCTCTGTCTATATATATGTGACCTTTTTTTTTTTTTCTTCTAAAGATTTCACATATAAGTGAGATAACTCAGTATTATTCTTTCTGTGTCTGATTTATTTCACTTAGCATAATGTCCTCAGGTCCATCTGTGCTGTGGCAAATAGCAGTATCTCCTCTTTTTTTAAGGCTGAATAATAGTCTATTGTGTGTGTGTTTGTGTGTGTGTTTGTGTTTAAGTTTCTTTATCCATTCATCCACTGATAGACACCTAGGTTGTTTCCATATTGTGGCTATTGTGAATAATGCTGCAGTGAATGTCGGAATGCAGATATCTTTGTGAAGTGATGATTTCATTTCTTTGAGTATATACACAGAAAAGGGATTTCTGGGTTATATGGTAGTTCTATTTTTCATTTCTTTAGGAACCTCCATTCTGTTTTCCATCATGCTTGCGCCAATCTCCATTCCCACCGACAGTGTGCAAAGGGTTCCTTTTTCTCTACATCCTCACCATTTATCACTTGTCTTTTTCATAATAGCTATCCTAGCAGGTGTGATGTGGTATCTCATAGTGATTTTGATTTGCATTTTCCTTATGATTAGTGATGTTGTGCACCTTTTCATATATCTGTTGGACATTTTTATGTCACATTTGGAGAATGTCTATTCAAGTCCTTTGCCCATTTTTAAATTGAATTATATGTTTTCTTGCTATTGAGTCATATGAGTTCATTATAAATCTTAGATTTAACCCTTTATCTGGTATATGGTTTGCAAATATTTTTTCCCCAATCTGTAGGTTGCCTTTTCATTTTTTTGTTGTTTTTTGCTTTACAGAAGCTTTTTAGTTTGACTCATGTATTTTTGTTTATGTTGTCTGTGTTTTGGTGTCATATCCAAGAAGTCATTGTCAGTGCCAATATCAAGGAGTTTTTCACTTATATTTTCTTCTAGGAGTTTTATGGTTTCAGGTCTATGGTTTGGGTCTTTTATCCATTTTGAGTTGATTTTTGTGCATGGCGTATGTAAGATGAGGGTTCAATTTCATTATTTTGCATGTGGAACTCCAGTTTTCCTAGCACCGTTTATGAGACTATTCTTGCTCCCTTGTATCTTCTTAGTGCCTTTATTGAAAATTAGTTGTATATGTTTGGATTTGTTTCGGGGCTCTCAATTCTGTTCCACTGATGTATGTGTGTTTTTATGCCAGTACCATACTGTTTTGATTACTATAGCTCTATAATTTAATTTTAAATCAGTATGTGTGATGCTTCCAACTTCATTTTTTTCTCCTCAGAATTGCTTTGGCTATTTGGAGTCTTGTGGTTCCACGCAAATTTTAGGATTGTTTTTCTATTGCCATGAAGAATGCTCTTGGGATTTTGATAGAGATTGCATTGGCTCTGTATACTACTCTGGGTAGTATGGTCATTTTAATAATATTAATTCTTCTGATCCATGAGAGTTGAATATGTTTCCATTTATTTGTGTCCTCTTCACTTTTTTTTCATCAGTATTTTGTAGTACTCAGTGTAGAGGTCTTTGACCTTTTTGGTTAAATTTATTCATAAGTATTTTTTATTATCTTTTTGATGCTGTCATAAATGAAATTGTTTACTTGATTTCTTTTTCAGCTTGGTTGTCATTTGTGTATAGAAATGCTGTGGATTTTTATTTGTTGATTTTACATGCTGCAGCTTTACTGAATTCATTTATTAGATCTGACAGTTTTTTGGTGGAGTCTTTGGGGTTTTCTACATATAGGAACATACCATCTACAAATAGAAGTCTTACTTTTTCCTTTCTGATTTTGTACTTTTTATTTTTTTCCTGTGTAATCGTTCTTGATAGTAGTAACAGTATTATGTTGAATAAAAGTGTTGAGAGCGGGCATCCTTGCCTTGTACCAGATTGTAGGGGAAAAGTTTTCAGTTTTTCCCCATTGATTATGATGTTAGCTGTGAATTTTTCATAAATGAGCTTTATTTTGTTGAGGAACTTTCTTTCTGTACCTAAACTGTTAAGAGTTTTTAATCAAGAAAGGATGTACAGCTTTGTTGTATACTTTTTCTGCATTAGTTGATATGAGCATGTGGTTTTTGTCTTTCAGTCTGTTAATGTGATGTATCACTTTGATTGATTTGCATATGTTAAAAGCACCTTGTATGCCAGCAATAAATCCCACTTGATCGTGATATATGATCTTTTTGATGTGTTGTTGAATTTGATTTGCTATTATTTTAATGAGGACTGGTGCATCAATGTTCATCAGAGATATTGGCATGTAGTTTTCTTGTGGTGTCTTTGTCTGGCTTAGGTATCAAGGTGATGCTGGCTTCATAAAATGTGTTAGGAAGTATTCCCTCCAGATTTATTTTTTGGAAGAGTTTAAGAAGTATTTCCTATTGCATAACATCAGATGGCATATGATATCTAGTTACCTCTCTTTTTGTGTTTTTATGATTGATCACTGAGTTTATTCTTGTCAACCCATCCACCATCCATTATAAAATTCAGCCTTTCATTTAATGGTTTTAACAGTCATTGATGATCAATGTTTAGATCAAGGTTTTGGCACACTGTAGCCTATGGGCCAAATCTGATCTACTGCTTATTTTGTAAATAAAGTTTTTTTTGGAATGTAGCCACATTTTTTCCTTTACATACTGTCTCTTGCTGGTTTTGGGATACAGTGGCAGAATTGAGTATTTAAGACAGACTGGGTCAGCTGCAAAGCCTAAAATATTTACTGTCTCGCCCTTTATGGAAAAACTATGCTGACCCCTAGCCAGATCATTATTTCATTAGAGTTTGCCAGTGGTGATATTGTATTATTCCTTTTGTGTTTTGTAGCTGGAGTTCTTCTCTAAAGAAGTTTACCATGTCAATTATGATTATCCTGAGGAAGAGCAGGATAAATGCTTGATTCTTTAACTAGAATTTGATGGAGCTGGCCAGTGAGGTGTTTTCCTTTAAGTACGTATCTATGTAGACCCCTGCTTCTGAATATGTTTGATGTTTTAATTTACTGTAGTTACTCTTTTTAATTCTCAAATTGTTCCATTTTTGCCATTGTGAGCCCCTTCATGCTGGCTCTTTTATCCTTCCATATAACCTCCGTAGTATTGATAACCCTGGTTTCTAGTTTGACAAGATGTTCCGGGCTAATCTTGTACATCACCTGTCTCAGATCTAGAACAAGTCATTTCTCTAAGGGATTGATTCCTTTTAGTGGGAAATAGTATTTAGAGACCACAGTTTGGTGTTTGTTGGTATGGGTTGGTGGTTGTTTTTAGGATCTTTTAGTGGACAGAGCTAGGATGTGGGTGTGTGTCTGTGTATGTGTGATTTCTTTTCGTATCATGTTAAAATATACATAACATTAAATTGACCATTTTAAACTTACTGCTTTTTATAGCTGCATAGCACTCTAATTTTTTTATTCAAGTAGTTCTATATTGATGAACATCAAGATGTTACATAGGGAAATTCTGGTGGGACCAGGTGCTTGGTCTTCTGGCACTTAAACTTTAAGATATTTGTTTTCATTTTTATTATGATGTTTTACCATTCAAAAGTTCAGAACTGTACTTAATAAAAAGTTTCAAGTTTTCTCTGATGCCCCTCTGCCCACTTTTCATCTATTCTTATCTCCAGAAGTTACTACTAGTAAGTTAGTTCAAGACTTTTTTTAAAAGGCATGTGCATCATTTATACTTTACAAATTTTTTTTAAAACAAAATTGGGATCATATCATGAATCATGAATATTCTGCAACATGATTTTTTTTTTTAATGTAGCATTATCAGTTTGGGTAATGAGAAAAGATTCCTAAATATAAATAAGACTTAAAAAATGATTTTGAGACTTTTTTCCTGTCATTGATACTGGATACACATTTTGTGTGGGTTGCATGTGTATGTATGAATGTGTGCTTCCTAAATTTTCTGTATTGTAATCACACACAGATTTCTAAAATCCAGAAAGTGATACGTGTGGTATCTTCTCTGTAGATTCAAACTTATGTTTGGAAAGATTGAGAAAAATTTTATTATTGTAATCTATTATGGTTTAATACTAAGAGTAAATCCAGATAAAATTGAAATGCCTGTTAACCACCAGAGTTGAATGGAAGTTCCTTAAAAGCAGGGAAAAACCTTGCCAATCTTGTTCATTACTGGGTCCCTAGCACCTAGGACAGCGACTCGGTCCCCATTCTTCTCATTCTCTGTTTTATGTTTTGCCATATGAATTACACCTGGATCACTCTGCAGATTGTTCTGTGTTCTTTCACTTGCCAGTATATCACGGATATTTTTCCACATCAATATTTACCTACTTTATTCTTTTAAATGAATGTATTAATGGCAGTACTATAGATTATATGATTAGGTCACTTTAAAGACTTTAATTTGAGCCTCTCTTTTTCCCATAGACTTTGGCATTAGTATTTTGTTTGTAAATACTAGTGGAAAATAACTAAGTTGAGGGATATGATTGAGTGAGAGTGTATACCTCCATGTAGATTTGTGAAGCAAACATGTTTAATGAATGGTAGTGCATGTAACATGCTTTAAATAAATCTAATATGTGATTATTCTGCTATGAATTTTGGAGTAATTCACTTTAAAATATTTTTGACAAGCAGTTCACATAAAGAGGAATAAAAATCATCAACATGTGAAAGAAAGTTTAATTTAGCACAATTAAAGAAACAAAGTGAGATAAAAATTATACTCCTTGTCCCTGAGTCATCTTGTTAAAGATTAGTAATATAATACTCAATTGGTGATAAGGGTTTTGGGAGCTGTATTGCTGAAGAGGAGAGTAAATTCATATATTCTTTCCAGAGGACAGTTGGTGGAGTTTCAGAAATTCTCCCTCTGTGCCTTTCTTTTAAGGAAAAAAAAAAAATTAAAGATATACCCTCAAACTTAGATATACAAGAATGTTTATGAAAATTTTAATCCCGGAACTAATAACAATTATTAGAACTTAAAGAGTGTTTCCTCTGTGCCAGCCATTACATTTATCTAACCTTCTCAACAATCCTATGATATTCACACAGTAGGAATTAACATGGGAATAAATTCATGCTAATAGTGAGTGAAAATAAAATAGCACATTGCAAAGGAGTTTGTGCAGTTTGATTCCATTGACTGCAACAAAATCTAGAGAATAACTCGTGAGAACATAGTTGGTTACACTTATAATCCTGTTATTCAAATATGTTTTCTTTTTTTGCTATCCTTTTTAGTTTTTCTACAGTAAATACATATTGCCTAATGAGAAACCTAAGTTATTTTTAAAAGTGTCCTTTGCTTTTTTAAGAGGATTTGCTTCAGGATTTCTATGAACAGTAAATTCCCTAAGCACCTTTAAAATAGAATTTTCTTAGTAACAATGTAAATCTATAAGCAACTCTTGGTGAAAACATAAAATAGAGATTGAAACAAAGTATCCTTGTACAGTCGTTGATTTCTGCCACTTTAATGGTGTTTTTGATGATGAAAATGCAAAGTGTAGAAGTTAAGCTTAAGCATCTCAAGTCTGAAGCCTGACAGTGGCAAAGTAGCAAAATCTTTTTTTTTTTTTTTTTTTGAGACATAACCTCACTCTGTCGCCCTGGCTAGAGTGCCGTGGCTTCAGCCTAGCTCACAGCAACCTCAAACTCCTGGGCTCAAGTGATCCTGCTGCCTCAGCCTCCCGAGTAGCTGGGACTACAGGCATGTTCCACCATGCCCAGCTAATTTTTTTTTCTCTATATATTTTTAGTTGTCCAGATAATTTCTTTCTATTTTTAGTAGAGACGGGGTCTCGCTCTTGCTCAGGCTGGTCTCCAACTCCTGACCTTGAGCAGTCCACCTGCCTTGGCCTCCCAGAGTGCTAGGATTGCAGACGCGAGCCACCGCACCTGGCCAGCAAAATCTTTTTTATGTTTATTTTGTGATTGTTCTCAATGAAGCCTTACCATAAATAAATAGATGTGCTACATTTTCATGGTATTGTAATCAGGTATTTTCTTTTTTCCAGTAGGAACTTAGTAACTCTTGTAATTATTGTTTCACCTTCTTAGGAATTAGTTTCTCTTGAATCTTCTGAGTCTTGTACTGTTTGGTCTTGCTCCTATCCTTTTCAAGAATTGAAAAAATTAGTTCACCAAGGTTGTTGCTAATGAATCTGATCTATCCGAACTTGTGCTAGTTTTATGTAGTTTCATCTTTAAGACCTTGTTAAAATGTTTTTCTTAGTGAGGTCATCTTTTACCTCTTTAAAAATTGAACTAAGATTTCAGAGCTGTGTCACCTTGTGGCTTTCCTGCTCTCTCATTGACTTTAAGATTCAACCCAGGGACTTTGTGCTTGTAAGTATATTCCTTTGGAAATAGGAAGTTGTGAGGAAGTGAGCTGGATGAAACTTGCTGCAGGATTGCTTTTTTGGAATCAAAACTGTTGTTGAATAAATATTAATTAGCACCACAGCCTTGTGTCAAGGCTTTTAGACTTGAGTGATAATGAGACTCATTAGTAGAGAGAGAGAGTGTTAGGTGTTCCAAGGCCTCCAAATTTATTCCTCCAACACTTAAGGCCAAATGTATACTAGGTCCTTTGCTAAACTCTCCCAAAGATACAAAAGTCAAAAAGGGAAGATTCATTAATGACAAGTTAAAAATGTTCCAGATTGCTTCTTCAAGGGTTGGGGTTTTCCCAAAAGGCAGGGGAATTTATTTTCTTGGGTATTTTTGATTTTGATTAAGTTGAAAGTGAATATGAGCCATTAACTATTGAGAATATGTGTAATCAGAATATAATTTTAATATCAATTTGCTGTTGAGCCGGAGTCTGTATGTGTGTATGTCTTTTTGATGGACTCAGCATTTATTGAGTATTATATCTTACATTCTTTACATTTGTTACTTTTAACATACTCCTCGTAACAATCCTGACAGACTGGCATTATTCTGTATTTTACAGGTAAGAAAATTGAGTTTAGAGAGGTTAAGTAATTTGTTTAAAGTTCATAGCTTATAAGTTGCGAATTTTAAACCAGGGTTATTTTTGATGCTAAAGGACCCTAACTTTTTGTGACACTTTTCACAGGAAGCTGATACATGTATTTTTTCTTTGTCTTTAGGTAATGTTAAATAACAAGATGTATTGAATTTGAAAGCTGTGCTGCAATTTTTTCCCCAAAGTTGAATCTCTGGCTTTTGAGCCAGAATATTTAAAGGAAAAAAACACTCTTTTTTCCTTATTAAAACAGTAAAATATGTTCATTGTAGGAAAAATATAAGACTGGGGAAAAGAAAAAAGAGAAAGAGAAAAGGTAGCTGGGAGAAGAGGAGAGATATTTTGGTTGATCCACTGTTAACCCTTTTGTATACAGGTGTTATTTATAGTTTGGACTCCAGCGTCTATGAAAAACCTAGAGTCAAATCTCGGCTCTGCCATTTTATGGTTTAATGATTTGGTGTTTTCATGGTTTGGGGACAAATTGCTTATTCCAGTTTTGCAGATGAGAGAACTGAGCTTTAGAAAGGTCAGCCTACATGGTAGGATTTTGAAGATTAAATGTGATAATGTAAAATACTTGGCACGTACCTAAAATTCCAGACGCATTCTAGTTGTTTGCACATAGATACATTATTTTTGAATGAAATGAGTCATCAAAAAGTATAATTGCCTTTTAAAAATGTAATATATCAAGAGTATCTTTCCATATAAATCACAACATTTTAAATCATCAGATAGTAACTGATCTAAGTGGTGTAATGCTACAATATATTTAACTATTCCTTTCTTGCTGTACATTTGTTTCCAGTTCTCTCTTTTGCAATTATACATAATGCTTCAGTGAATATTCTCATAGCAGAACTTTGCACATGCTCTTATCTCATTAGGATAGAGTCGGTTGGTTGAGGAGTATATATAATTTTAAGATTTTTGGTTCCCTTTTCTGGATTGCCTTCTAGATGGGTTGTAACACTTCATGTTCCTAATATTAATAGTAATTTATATGGCCACCTGTTTTCCTGTATTCTTACTGAATTAGACATTATGATTTTAAAACATGTTGCTTTGATTGGTTTTAATTTTCATCATTTTGATTATTAATACGTTTGAAGGTTATTTTTCTACATGCATGTTGACCCCTTGTGTATTATGCTGTTTTTCCATTAGTGTTTCATGTCCTCATTGGGGGCGGGAGGGAGGTGGCTATTTGTCTTTTTCTTAGTGATGTGAAGGAGCTCTTCATATATGAATGCTATGTTTGTATTGTTGTATGTTGCAACTATTTTCTCCCCAAGTTGTCATTTTTTCTTGTAATTTCATTTATGTTTATTTTTGGATATAGAAATTTAAAATATTTGTGTTAATACATCTGTCAGTTTTCTGGCTCCGGCGTTATACACAGAGAAACTTGCTCCTCCTCGAACTATATGAATTGGCAGTTCTCAGACTTTTTTCAGGACCCCTTTATACTCCTAAAAACTATTGAGAACCCCAAAGAGCTTTTGTTTATGTAGGATACATCTGTAGATAATTGCCATATTAAAAATTAATACTGAGAAATTTAGAAAATATTAATTTATTAAACAATAGTCTTTTACATGTTAACATAAATATTTTTAATAAAAACCTTTCTTCCAAAATAAAAATAATTATTGAGAAAGTTTTTATTTTTGAAAATCTCTTTGACTTAAGAGAAGGTAACTGGATTCTAGATTTCCCTCTACATTTAATCTGTTGTGATATAATATGACATGTAGACTCTGGAAAATTTGATTGTATACTCATGAGAGAATGAGTAAAAAAAGGCAAATGACATTATTATGATGAAAATAGTTTTGGCTTTTTGGGTCCCCTGAAATGGTTCAAAGATCCCTGTACTACATTTTGAGAATCATTGATATAAATATTCACTTATGTATTTTCCTCTTGTATTTTTATGGCTGAATTTAAATCTGAAATGAATTCTAGTATAAATTTTCTAATTTCTCCCCTTCTCTCCTGGCCACTCCCCTATTAGTCAGCATCTTTTGTTGGAAGATCTATTTTCATGTAAATTATTGACTGACTAGGATGAAACTCTCCACCTTTCCCACTGTTATTGGGTTGAACTGTTCATTGAAAGCAGTAGTCTTAGTCGTTTTAATGTTTTATCTCTAGTTTGGCATATTCTCTTATTTTCCTGTTGTCCTCCACCCCTCCCAAACTATTCCCAGTTTCACAACATATTGTCCTAAAAACGTAAAGATTTTTTATTAATGTTGATTGTGGCATTTTGCTCTAAAAAATATTGTTTCTTCCTTGATTAAGGAAGTGTTGCATAATCATTGTAGAAAGTTTAAAGTGTACATTGAAGCATAAACAAAAAAAGAATATTTTGTCACTTTGAATATGCAGCGCTGCTGATATACTATTATTGCTATACTGTGATGGAGATTTTTTCTATGTTGGGAAATGCTAGGAAGTTGACTACACATAAACTCCTACTCCACTGTTAATATATTGTATTTTTTTGATCTGTCGCTTAGGTCCTTGGGACCCTTACTCATTAGGCTTTTATTGACAGCTCTTTGTGTGTGCCAAGGTACTTTGAATAAAAAGACAGACACAGTTTTCCCTAAGTTTGCAGGTTAATGGAGAAATATACATGTTCTATGATAAGTATATTAAAGACACAAGTAATTATTGAATATTATGGGAGAGCCTAAGCAAGCTGTTGTTGAGAAATGATGGGGGAGTGAAGAGAAAGGAGTTGATTTAAAAAGATTCAAGTTGTAAGATCTTCCTTTAGTACTTGATGACTTATTTGGATGTCTGGGTCAAGAGAAAGGGGGAGTCAAGAATGACTCCCAGCTATTTGTCTTGGAAGACCAGGTGCATAACGATGTTGATTGAAATGTGGAATATATCCGACTCCCAACAAAACAAACTCCTTGCACATGCTGTACTTTCCAAGGCTCTATGCTCTTGATTTCCAAGATGAGTTCAACTGTGGATACACTGAATTTGAGAGGCCTGGGAAATGCTCAGTGGAGGTGTGTGGGAGGCATTTGGAGAGATGTTAGGAGACTTGTGTGCACTAAAGAGTTAGTGTGTAGTGTAAGTTGTTGAATGGAGATTAACATCATCCTTTGAGAATTTTTAGCAAGAGAAGACCAGGGACCCTTCAACCATTGAGGGACAGGCAGAAGAAAATGAATCCAGCAAAAAGTAGTCAGAAAAGAAAAACTGAAGAATCAGGTGGTGCAGAAGGCAACTGACTAGCGTTTAAAGAAAGAAGAAGGATAGGGGAGAAAGGGATCTGAAATGCTGAATCTTGTTTAAAGGATAAAAAAGACCTGGAAAGTGTTCATTAGATTTAGGAATAAAGAGACATTGATGACTTTGGCAAAAGCAGCTTAACTGGGAAGTTGGATGTAGAAGCTTGAGGAGTGGAGGATAGATAGAGGTCAGGAACTGGAAAATAGTGTTAACTACTCTTTGAGAAGTTTGCATCTGAAGCTGGGTGAGTGCTTGTTAAAAGTAGGCAAAAAGGGATTTGAAAATGTTTATGTTCTAAGAAAGAAGACAGGAGGGAATGAGATATGGGGGAAATTTATCATCTCGTACTTTCTAGAGAAACATCTCTCAAACTTTTGTTCTTTTTGTAAAAATTGTTTTAAAATATACATTTTGGGTAATGCTGAATATCTTTTTGTTACCTTTTTATGATAACTTCAGTTGTCATGAACATCAATTAGTCTATTGTCCTACTGAAGGATACAGAAACAGCCTTATTCTAAAATACAATAGCTTAGTATTAATATAATCATGGAGTAGCTTTTTAATAGCCAATTTCATCTTTTCCTTGTGTGCATGTGTCCTTCCTCCGCCAAACTCATTAATGTGGTTGGTCCTAACAACCTGTTCCTACAAATGTGCTAAGTAACAGTAAACTGGGAAATCCATATTACCAAATTGTAAGAATTGTGCTCTGAATGAAATTACTGATTTTAATTAGTTGATTATAAGAAAGGTCCGGGAGTTGCTTCCAGAAAGCTTAGTCTGTGATTTATGTAGTTTTCACTTAAGAATTATTTATGCTGTTTCACTTAAGAATGTAGAGCTCTATAGTTAGACTGCTTTAGAATCCCAGCTCCAATATTGCTCTGACCTGATTTACTTTAAAAACTTAACTTTCTTCATCTTTTACCTGGTAGTAATAACAGTACCTATCTCACAGGGCTGTTGAGGTTAAATGATGTAATGCTTGAAAAAAGGCTTGGCACGAAGTAGGTACTTACTCAGTAAATGTTAGGTGTTTATAATTATTTTCTTCCTGTTTCCAGGATTTTGACTTTACAAGATCGATGTTTCTAGAAGTCTTCTTGATTAGAGAAATGTTATTATATTTGAAAAGGGAATATATTCAAATAGAATCATACTGCAAATTTTGTGTGTCTAGAAGAGCACTGAGAATTTGCAGCATATATAAACAAGGAGATGTATTTTCTGAAGAAGGGTGGCTGGTTGTTATAGCTGTTTAGGGAAGGTTAAAGTATTTAAAAATGAGAGAGGAGGTAAAAGGTAACCTAGAATTACCACATGGGCTATTTTACTTGGGAAAATGTGTGTATGGGGGCAGGGAGTAGGGGTTATTGTGGACTAGCTATTTTAGGACGGGAAATTAACATAACCTGGTGAGGCTCATGAATATTGTAGGCTTAGTATCAGAACTACTGGGTAACCTGTAATGTAACCCAGAGCAGTACTTGGAGGGCAGGAAGTTAGGGTTTGTGCCATGGTCTGAGAAAGCATTATTTACCTTTTTATGTGAAAATTGTGCTCTTAAAGGAGAGAAGGAGAATGAAATTATCTAAGATATTTGGTAACCACCAATTTAGTTATTATTTTCTTCCTTCTATCTAATACATTGTATTATTCTGTTAAACATTTTTGAGTCCAATTGAGAATCTGTACCTTTTTGGTATAGTAAAATGTTAATGGATAGAAAATCCTGTTTTATAGGGTTGCCCTCTCTGTTGAATTTCTCTAACACCTACAGATCCCCTTTATAAAGGAGAGGAGCATTTAAGTATGTTTACAAATAGTAAACTAAATTATTTCTTTCTGTAAATTTCTCAGGATATGTTAATGGTGTTTAAAGTTTAATGCTGCTAAGCCCAAACAGGAATTTTCACTGGTTTTAAATTCCACAATACAGTTTTTACTTTTATTGATAACTGGTTTAGTAAAAAGATCATGTTGTTAAATTCAGGAATAATTTAACAAATTATTAAAGATTTGATTGCTTTTTTAAAACGTACTTCCTATTTACAAGTCTTTCCATGTCTGCAGTCATACCAAATGACTTATGAGTGCTTTGGTTCCAGCAGTAGGTAGAGCTTATTGGGATAACAGTGATAGGTTAGTGATTGGACCATTGAAACACGGTGCTGGTTCTTCGTAGAAAAGAGGAAGAGATGGGATCTCTGCCATCTATTTAAATATGTTCGATGCCCGTCAGTTGAGGAAGCTGCTGTACTATTTGTGGGAGGTATTGAATTAATGTGGTTTAGTATTTTTACTGTTTGAAGTAAGATTTGATTGCCTTGTATTAAAAGGTGCTCTTGTGGTATAGTGCTTTGAAAAATTAAAAGTTGTTAGTAACACCTGGAAACTTCAGAAACTCACAGAAAATTCCCTTACTTAAACCAAAACAAAAAAACCAATTTCAGTTACCCATGAAAGTAACTCCCCTCTAAGAATAGTCGGTTGTCATAATGTGATAGTTGTTTTCCAAAGTTACATCATGTTATCAAAAATTGCATTTATCTTTTTAGTGGTTTTAGGATGCTATAATTTTAGAAAAAAGAGGGATGATGGCTTACTAGATAGTTTTTCATATTCCCAATCACAAAGTAATTTTTTCATGTAGGAATTTAACAGTAAGATTTTCTTTTCTTTTCTTTTACAAAGTTATAGGCACGTATTTATAAAACCTAAACCACACTGAATAAATTAGCACTTGACACAAATCTAGCTTTTGTGCCAGATTAATGGCCTTTTCCTGTCATCACTGCCATCATTAACTATGTAAGTTAACTACTGTTACATAACAAACTATTCCAAAACTTGGCTTAAAACAACCAGAATTTATTATTCCTTATGAGTCTTTGGATCAGCTGGGTAGTTCTGTTGATGTCGACAAGAATTAAGTGATCTTGTATGAGCTTGCTTATCTGTCTGGTAGCTTAGCTGGTAGATTGGCCAAGGCTAGCTAGTCTAGGATGGCCTCACATACATGATGTTTGGCTGGGTGTCAGCAGAGGTAATAGGGTGACCGAGCCACGTGTCCCTAGATATCCAACTGGCTGACTTGGGCTTGTTTTATAGTGGCTGAGCAGATTTCCATGAGAGGAGTGAGAGGAAGCATGCAAGGTTTCTTGAGGCCTAGTCTCAGAACTGACATTAATGTTACTTTCACTGCCTTCTGTTGGCCAAAGCAAGTCATCTGGCCAGTTCAAATTCAAAAGGTATGAAAGGACTAGAAAGCCACATCAATAGATTATAAGGAGACATGAAAAAATGGGAGTACTTTTGCAATTTAGTATAGTGCTTTTTACGATTACCGAGTTATATACCTAAAGAAAAACCATTTATTAATGATAAAACACTGGTCCACTCTGCTGAGTGGTTATGCTATGTCTTTAGCACCTATTTTATTTCTTTCACACTTAACAACTTTCCCACATAAGCCAAATTAGGTTCCCTAATAACTTGATTTTTTATTTTTGTTTATTCGGAGATAGGGTCTCGCTCTATTGCCCAGGCTAGAGTGCAGTGGCATCATCATAGCTCACTGCACCTTTAAACTCCTGGGCTCAAGTGATCCTCCTGCCTCAGCCTCCTGAATAGCTGGGACTATAGGTGTGCACCACCACGCCTGGCTATTTTTTTTTTTTTTTTTGGTGAAGATAGGGTCTCGTTATTTTGCCCAGGCTGGTCTCCAACCCCTGGCTTCTAGTGACCTCCTACCTCCACCTCCCAAAGTGCTAGGATTACAGGTGTGAATTAAACAGTGAAGTTATGTCCCATTCTAGTTAAGAAAACTGGGAAAGGGATGCTTAAAATTACCTTGTTGCCTGTTGTAATCTGATTAAATTTTTCTGCCTTTCTTTGAAGACTTTTAATAATCTGGTATCTCAGAAACTAGCCTATTCAGTTTTATTTCCTGGCGTTCTGTTCTCTGGCTTGTCCATTGATTTTTCTCCCTGTGATTTTGTAAATATTTGAGACGAAATTGACATAATGAAAAAATTAGCCATTTATAAGTGTATAATTTAGTGACATTTAGTACATTGACAATGTACAATCACCGCCTTTATCAAGTTCCAATACATTTTTATCACCCCAAAGGAAAACTCTACATCTGTTAAGCATTCTCCATTCCCTCTTTCAAGCTGTTGGTAACCATCAATCTTTCTGTCCTTATAGATTTACCTATTCTCAGCTGTCATTTGTTTTTAACCACTGTGCATCTGTTTATGTTTTTATGCCTCGAGTATCATAAATCCTTCTGTCCTCTTTAATGTTTGGCACACTAACTTCTTCCTCACAGAGATTGTATCCTGTAGTTTAATTTAGCTACAGTGACCCTTAGCACTCTACTTTCACTGAAATTGCTCTTCTGTCTCTCAGATTGTTTCCTCGAACTTGCCTGCAGAACACTTTCCTACCCTCCATACCCCCACACCTGTTTGAATGTTTATATTTTGATCTCAGCACTTTGTTCTTTTGACACCTACCTTCCTTCTTTCTATGTGATCTTAACTACTTCTGTTGTCAAAACCACAAGGACATTTGTCTAGGGTCTAGGTCCAGTTGCTAGTCACACAAAAATCTAATTATTGAGATGATGTGGATTGCCAAGGAAGTGTTGGGAGAACTGCCTCAAATCTCTCTCCCTGACTAGAAGTGTTCATGGGCTTTTAAAGGAGGGGCCACATGCCTTGGGACAGGTTGTGGTGTATCTCTCTAGGGTCTGCATGTATTCTCAGGGGATGGTGAATCTTGATGTCAGGAAGTCTGCCCTGAGGCTTTCAGAATCTCAACTCCTTTGTCTTATAGAAAATCCATCATTTTCCAGCACTTTGGGAGGTTGTGGTGGGTGGATCACTTGAAGCCAGGAGTTGGATCCACCATTTCTGGGAAACAATTCCAAGGGTCAAGTAGTTAGTTAAGGGAGAGGATTATAAAAAACATGTATGGGGTTCATGGAGTGGTTTACACTTCTGTGACCAAAATCTAGACCTCTAACCCAGATCTCTTCATATCTAGATGTTCTACAACTAGATGTTCTATACCTACCTAGATGTTCTACAACTACCTTAAAGAGAACATGTTAAAACCAAATTAATTTTCTCTCTTCACACTCTCTCCTTCCCTAAATAAAATGAAACCTCATTATTTTCCTCTTTCCTTTTCTCTATCTTGGTAAACGGCATCATTATCCATAGAGATCTCTGACTTCATTCCCAGGAGTCAGAGTTGTTTCTTTCTTATACTTACCTAGTTCTTTACCTCTACTCATTCAAGTCTACTCCCTAAATACATCTGGATTATATTCCTTTTCATTTCTACAGCCTTCACTTTAGTTTAGGACCTTTTACTTTTTTTTTGTGTGTGTGTGTATTTTTCTAATTTCTTTTTTTTTTTTTTTATTATTCCAAGATATTGTGAGGGTACAAACATTCTAGTTACACTTTATGTCTTTGCCTTCCCCAAATGCAGGTTAAAGGCGTGCCCTTCCCTCCCTTTAGTGCTCCCTGTGTCCTTTAGTTGTAGATTTGCCCCCCATCCCCCTAATCCCTGGAGAGTATTTCTGCCATGTGATCACCCTAGTGTTGATCAGTTAGTACCA
>CAUYSK010011027.1:0-28014 GCA_963575035.1 Avahi laniger
CTGTTTCTTGGTATTAGTTTCTGCTGCTAATCGGTTGAATTCTTCCATCCTCATCTCTCTTTCCTACTCTTCTGCACTCTTACTCAGCCTGACGATTCAGCCTTTTTGTCTACACTGTTATCTAGCTCTTTGTGGAAAGACCCAAAATTCTTTTGAAGTCTAAGTTGTCTTTTCAGCTCTGGTCCCACACTTTCAACTCCCAACCTCACCCTTTGTTCATACAAGTTTGCGACTGACCTTCCTTCATACCCTTCTTCTTAAACTTATCCCTCCATCTCCTTCAAATCACAAAGGGAGATTCACCTATTGCTACCCAATTTTCACTCTTTAGTTACTTAGACATAAAACTTCAAATTCTACTTTGATTAATTATCATTCCTTGTCTCTGACCCTAATTCTGTGGGGCTCAGAAGTCACTCTTCTGGCCTCTAAGAAAACAGCTGGTAGGAGGGTCATGGCAAGCTCTCTAAATTGGGAGAGCTCTTCATGGGGGAGGAGCCTACACACTTGTATGCTAAGGCCCTGGGCTGGCTTCTTTCCACCCTTATCCAGCAGTGCATTTTTTTCTATCAGGAGGGGTAGGAGCTACCCCAAATGGCCACTCCTTTGTCCCCCATACACACTGTAAAATTGAGTTTAGTGAATGCTGTAAACAGCATGCAAATTGACCTTCCTGTCGGTAGGTAGCCCTTGCTGAAAGGAAAAAGCTGCCATGTTATTTTGAGTTCTGTGACTGGCTCTAGGGCTCTAGCCCCTCAGGAGAAGGACTTGATTGCCCTAGGTGGTGGGTGGGGCCCTGGAATTTCCAGGTGAGTCCTTAATCTCTGCCACAGCAGTGGCATACTGTGGATACTGGGTTGGGTGAGCTTGATCTCAGGTTCCACAAAAGCTGGCAATGTAGCTGTTTTGGCAGGGGTCAAAGGTCTGCTCCCAATTTCTGGTTGGGCCCCATCCAACCAGCAAGTCTGTTTGTGGAGGCAGATCCATCTGAATTTCACAAACTGGCAATCTGCAGTGGGCCTTAGTCTTCTCCCCCCTCCTCTGCTACCCCGTCTCTCCCAGTGTCTGCCGGCAGACAGGAGCCCAAGCCAGCCGAGCTTTCCCACAACTGTGCTCTGGGCTTGGAGGTTCTCCCCGCCCAGGATCCTGGCCTGAGCTGAGAGTGCAGCCCTCCCATGGGTGAAGAGGTGCCCTGCAAGCACACTGCAGCTAGGACCCACACTTACTTTCCCCCCAGATCTGCTCACTCAGGCTTCCTCTTCTCCCAAGACCAAGAAGATCAATTTCTGATCATGCCAATGAGAAGTACACTGGTTCTGAGTCACCCATGGGGTACCTGAGCAAGATTGATGTCCCTCTGCCTCGACGCATGCCCTGTTCTAAGGGAGCCAACAAGCAAATAGCACCAGGGAGGGCAGGCAAGCAGGGAGCTCACAGTCTGAGCACCCCTCAGTCCGCTGCAGGACCCCAAGAGGAAAGGTCTGAGCCGTACTCTCTGTGGAAGTTTCGGTGTTGAGACTCAATTGTCTCTCTCAGCATCTCTGGATGGGGAGGGGAGGAAAAGAGTCCCTATGGAGGAAAGCTAGCACTCTGGTCGTGTCTGTCCTTCTCTCTGGGAGGCATTCTGCCAGTCTGTCCAGGCTCTGGAGTCACGTAGATCACGCGGGACCCACTGGGTCCCTGTGGCTCCTGCAGTCTCGGCTGGAGTTGGAAAATGTCTTTGTGGGAACAAGCAGGATGAAAGCTGAGGAGTTGAAGCCCCCTGGACAAAGGTGTATGGTGGGTGGAGTAGCAATATGGTGCCTGACCTCCAGCTCAGGTCTGTGGGAGTGGGAACTGCCCCAGGGGAGCTGCAAGCCTGGTGCCCTGTCCACAAGAAGTTCCCGCCTCACTGGCAGCAGCAGCCTCTGGGCTGTGTGAGCAGAAGTCTCTCCAGCAGCTCGGGAACCTACCGACTGTCAGAGATGCAAGGGAGGGAGAAACAAATCGCTTCACCTACCCTTCTCACTGGACTCCAAGAGTCTTGGGGATTGGTCTTTGCGGATACCTTGCTCCTTCTTGTCTGCAGTGTAGCTTCTTCAAGTGGAGTCTCCCAAAGACTCTGCCACCCTTCCTTCAGACCCACATCTGATCTGTTTTTCTGTTTGTTCTTTTTTCTCTTTCATCTAAAACTTCTCCTTCTTACTGAAAAGGCAGCTGTTGTCTCTGGTCAGCCATCTTGCCCAGCACAACTTTTAAATCATAATTGGAACTAGTACCTCTGAAGCTAGGTTTTCTGGTATTAGTCACAACCCTATGATACCATTTGTATTTCTACCATAAATTTGGTGCTAATTTGTTTTTAACAAAAACTACCATATAAGTCAGGATTAGATGTGATGGGATTTAAATGTCTTAACATTCTTCTCTTGCGTAGGAGTTGTTTTATAGTAACTTTATACTTTGTTAAGTATGCACAGTAAAATTTTGAGAGTAATCACTAAAGTAATAGAAATAAGGTAGACATACTCTTTCTAGACCAGTAGAGGTTGCAAAATAGAAGAATAAAAACATTTAGAAGAAAAAATTACCCTCAATTTAAAAAATATAAAAGAGATTATTTTTAAAAAGCATTGAGAGGGCATGAGAAATAGAAAGCAACAAGTAAGACAATGAGAACCAGGTCTGAGAAATTAATAATTACGATAAATGTAAATAGTCTAAATTCATCAGATTAAAAGTAAGAATCACTGTCCTAGATAAAGTACAAAATAAAATTTAGCTTTATATTATTTAATAAACATCTAAAACATAATGTCATGGAAAGACATTAAGTAAAGGTTTATAAAAAATTAAGATAAAATATTAATCAAAAGAAAACTAGGATATTTATAGTAATATCAAACATACCACACTTTAAAATGAGGGTTATAAGGGAAATAGAAGTCACTATTAAAGACAGACATTCAATTTATCAGAAGATATGATTAAACATATAGAACATAAAATAGCTCTTCATATAAAAATAAATGAAACTATAGGGATAAACTGATAATTTTCCATCATAGCAGAAGAGTTCAATATAGATTATTCAACTATTGACACTTAGAATATACAGAAATTAAGGAAGATACAGCATAACTGAAAAAACTACAATTAAACTTGATTTAATGGATACAGATTTCTACTTCTAACAATGTAAGGAAAGCACATTCTTCTAAATCATATATAGAATATTTACTAAAACTATTAATATATTTGTTCACAAGATAAGCACTGAGCACATTTCAAAGAGAAGATTATTTATATACTATTTTTAAAATTAAGTTAGAGTTTGGTTAAAGAGGCTAACTTTGATAATTACCATAGGTTTGAAAATTTAAAAATATAATCTATAAATAACTTCTATGTAACACATACTAGTTAAAAATTAAGTATAATGGAAATTAAAGTATACTTAACATTGAACTGTAGTGAAAAATACTACATTAAAAGTCTGTGCAATGCTGATGAAGTAGTAAAGGAAAATTTATAAATGTTAATTATCTATTAGAAAGAAAAAAAATGAACAAAATAACCATATATATTAAGATGTTTAAAAAGAAACAGAGAAAAATCTCAAATAAATTGGAAGCAATGCTAATATCTATCAACAGTAGAATAGATTAAAATGTGTATATTCACAAAGTAATATGTTATATGACAGTGAAAATGAACCATACAGAAAAACCCTGATGAATCTAAGAAGCATAACACTAAGTGAAAAATCTCAGACTATGTCCTACAATGTCCTACAGCATGCTACACATACACTCACACCACATACACACACATAGTTGAAAGATCAATACATATCATAAAATTAGAAAAAATTAATCAAGGTAATCATAAAAATAAAACTCAATGTAGTAATTATTTCTGATAGGAATCAAGAAATGGGATCGCAGAAGCCACAATATTTGTAGTATCTAGTTCTTAGATATATGCTTCATATGTTATTTTGTATATATCAGATATTACACAATAAAGAATTTTTTTAGAGACAGGGTATTGCCCTGTTGCCCTGGCTGCAGTGCAGTGGCATGATCATATTGATAGCTCACTGTAACTTCAAAGTCCTGGGCTCAAGCCATCTTCCTGTCTCAGCCTCCTGAATAGCTAGATTATAGGTACATGTCATCACACCTGACTAATTGTTTTAATTTTTGTAGAGATAGGGTCTCACTATGTTGTCTGTGCTGGTCTCCAATTCCTGATCTAAAGGGATCCTCTTGCCTTGGCCTCCCAAAGTACTGGGATTACAATGTGAGACACCGTACCTGGCCTAATAAGGTATTTTTAAAGAATAAGGTAACACTGGAATAATTTGTGTTTGTGGAGAAGGAGAGGAAATTTAAATTGTTAACATTAATAGGTATACATAGAAAAATTATAAAAAAAAGAATAATAATCTCTCCTAAATCTTCATTTTCAAAGGAATTATTTTAGAAGTGGGAAGGTCCTCTTTTCTCTTTTTGTTTTTGATTTAAGTATATAATCACTCTCACTAGCTGAAACAGTGTAAAAGCCAGCCATAAATATGGTTACATATTTATGGCAATGGAGATGTTTATTTTTTCTTTTTCACAAACAATTTTAACAGACCAAGGGAAGGGACTTAATAGACATTTTAGTTTCTGCAATTCACTTTATTCTTTGGGAAACATTGAAATCTAATTTTAGACAAATGAATTCAATATATAATTGGCACGAATAACATCATTCAAACTCATTCTGTAAAGTTAAGCAAAGAGTATTTCAAGACTTGTTATGTAACTGCATCTTAATCAGACTATTAAATTTTCTTGTGCAAGGCTAGAAATGTGACTGACATGTGTTGTACAGTGATAAAAATTGATTCACTTATTTAAGAGTTAAAGTGTTGCTATGTCACCTTTAATTAACAGCCTATTATTTTTATCGGCAACTTAATTAGTCTAAGATAACATAAATTACTGAATTTTAGAAATGAATTAACTCTTAAGTGATTTTTAGCTTGGATTTGATCACACTAGAAAAGATAATTTAATTGTCATAAAAGGAAGTAAAGATACTATCGACATAAATCAAAGCATATTTTTAAAACAGCAATTCAAAGTAGTGTTAAAAAACATATTCTCTCTGTGTTTAAGAGTTTCTGTGTTTAAAAACTTAGTTCTTTTTGGTCACTGGATTATCATTTTACAATAATAATTTACTGACACATTACTAGTCACATTATAATTTGACAAAATGAAATAATTCTATAAATGGGAATTACATACTTATCGGGAAACTGTCGCTTTCTGAAATTATTAAAAAATTTCAATGCAGGAACATATAATTAATAAAAATAGGGTATGCTTTTATTAATTCCAATTAGTATGCTTTAGTTATGGTTAGTTATTTTCTTTTTTAAAAAATCCTTAATAGATACTCATTTCAAAGTTTGATTTTCAGACCTAAGCTATACCAAATGTGTAAATTCAGGAAAATACTATTAACTTTTACATTTATGGAATCCTTATTTAATTTTACCTTATTTAAAATTTTAAACTGATTTCCAGGGTTGCTGAATTCTGACATCTAAATTATCCTTCATACTCTAGTATTGAAGTAAATCACTTATTTTTTCTTACCATATTAATATGAGATAAATACAGAATCAAAAAATAAATGAGAATATAAAATGTTAGCTTTTGAAAAATCACAGAAAGAAGATATAAAGACATTGGTTTTAAACAAATGAAAATCCTGGCTAATCTACTACAGCTTGGTTGAAGCTTCATAAAAAAGCTGTTAACTTCTAGATAAAGATTATCGATATAGTCATATCAAAGTAAATTCATTATCCATGGCTAATGTCAAAATTAGATCTCAGAGACTATAATGACCTCAAATGCATGGCATGTAGGTAATATGGTGATGCGCTAACAGTAGAAATGTTGACTGTTCATTATGAAAGAAAGATGTTACAAAAAAAGGTGCCAAAGTTAGACCCAGGTGGAATGAGCTTGAGAGATGTTCTTACTACATCACTCCATTTGAAATACTCACTTAGAGGACCAAATCAACCTAGCTTTACTCAGCTATGTCAAAAGCTTTGTGACTCATCTAGGTGAAAGCCTTCCCTCAGCACCATTTGCCCTTTAATACTGTATTTTCTCAGTCTTTTGTTTTATTTCATGTTTTGCCTTTGAGCAAGTTCTTAGAAAATAATATTTAGAATGTAATCTTTTTCAGAGAAAAAGTTTCAAAAGACTTAAAATATTAATACCAGGTAGAGATAGTTGCATTATTTAAATTTTAAGAATGTGGGTTTTTTACTTTTAATTTTTAAGAAAATTATTAAATGTAATACAATCTAACATATCTCCTCCTTGATGTTATCCTCCAAACTCCACAAGAAGCAAATTATATATTATATATTTACCATGTCTACAAAGGAAAAAGACACATAATGAAAACAAAATGAATATTTAGAAATTAGAAATCTACATCTGTAACAAAAGTAAACCCACAAAAACAAGCATTACCTAAACCATAATCCTCTGTGAATCACAGAAAACCTGATTTTGCAATGTTACTTTTATGTATGTAATAGAGAGATGTTAGTGCATCGCTAATTCTTATCAGCATCATTTTTATCCCTGTAATAAAATCCCAGATATCTGAGAATCCAGTCCACTGGGAAGATTCCAATCAAACTGAACCACTAGAATTCAAGAAAAGATACCTGCCCTCTCTTTCATGCCAGTCCTTTTCTATGCATCAGCATTCCTCCTCCTATACTCACCAAAATCTGAGAATGAAGGATAATCTCTGTGCATCCTGCACTCAAGTGAAAAAAATGGCCTATAGGAGTAGAGGACCTGGTCCCAGCCAGAGGACAAGAGATGAGGGGGAGGGTTGAGTTAGAACATGTGGGGAAAAGGAGTGATGGCCACAAAGCATAGCTATTTCATGAACCTCCTTTAGTCAAAGACAAATAAATGACCAATAAAAAAATAAGTCCAACCAAATAAGCCCATCCCTATCACCATCAACCACAAAAACACATGCGCATAATGCTAAAAGAGGGTTCAGAAAAAGAACTATGATTGTTTCATTTAAATTATACTTAGTGTGCTATGCTTTATAAATACTAATGCCTGAAGCAGTTTTTAATGATTGCCCATAAAAAGACACGGTAAAAAATAGTGTGTGCTATAGAGAAAGTCATCTTTATATTCTCAGAAGACAACTTATTAAAATGACTCATTCCATGATGTCTCTGGGATTTATTTTATTAGAGTCCATAAGAAATAATATATTTGTCTTCCTCATATCATTCTCTTTTCAGTTACTACTCATATTCTCACTCTAATTCTTACTACTACTATTGCTCTTACTACTAGTAGTACTCTTACTACTACTGCTGGAACTACTACTACTACTACTACAACTACTACTACTCATTACTTGAGGCTAGGCATCCCAATAGTTCTTTAACTTCTTACTTCCTTCTAGGAAGTAAACCACAGCTTTCTGTGCCAGAGTCCAAATTCCTCTGGCCTTGCATGGCCCCGACCTCACAGTTTCACTCTAAACGTTCTCATCTCCCTCATCTTTCTAACACTAGCCCAACTCCAACCCCCACTTCTGGTTGCCTCTACATGCTGTGCTTTTTGCTACCTATTTCCACCCTTTTCTTCAGCTATCCAAATCCTAACCATTCTTCAAGGTACGAATCCTGGCATTACCTCCTTCATGAAGTCTACTCTCACTACCTTTGGCTACAGGGGAAGGGTGTTGGGTAGGGCAGTTTCCAAGGGCCTTTACTTTAAGTTTCACCCTGCATCAATGACATTATTCTGTATCCATGTAATAAATTTTATTTTTTAAATTCCTGAAGCAAGTCCATGTGGGACTGTATTATGTACAATTGAAGAACTTTAAAGGACATATGTGGCAAGTACCATACTTTAATGATTCTCTTATGTTGTTCTCAGTATTCACAATGTGTTGGGTACAGTGGAAGCAATAAATTGCACTTCCTTGGTCTAATGTAGTAGCCACTAACTACATGGATTTGGGGGAATTGAAATGTGACTAGTGCAAACTGAAATGTGTTGTAAGTGTACAATACTCATATGATTTCAAAGTCTCAATACAAGAAAAAAAGGATGTAAATGATCAATACATTTCTATATGATTATACATTGAAATAATATTTGTAAATATTAGGTTAGATAATATGTATTATAAAATTGTTTTCACCTGTTTCTTTTCACTTTTTAATGTGTCAACTAGAAATTTAAAATTGCGCATGTGTCTGACATTATATTTGTATAGAATACCAGTGATTTAGAATGATTTCTCTTTTTGTAAGTATAGAAATATAGAAAGGAAAATTTTTATTTCTCTAAATTTTAGGAACTTGTAAGAATATTTACAGTTGTATCCTATACACTTAGAATTCCTATCTGTACCTGGATCTGATATTTTAGAGAATGTTTCTTGGGAGCTCTGTTTATGCTACACAAGATTACATTCATTCCTAACTATGCCATTCTTCTTAGATATAAAATTATATTTAAGTTAATGAAGATTAGAAAAAGCAGCAAATAAAACATGATTGTTTAATCATACATAATCCACAGTAAATTTTTAGTGATTGATGGTTTAAAGCAGAAACAGGATTATTTTTTTTTCATTCTACTTCAATCACTGAAAAGATTTATTTATTTGAAGGCAAGTCACTTTTATCTTCAGGCTTAAGTACATAATAAGGTGTTTCCGGTACAAGTTTTATCTTATCTTATCTTTTATCTTCTTATCTTTTTATCTTTTATCTTTTATCTTCGGGCTTAATTACATAATAATGTGTTTCTGGTACAAGTTATAATTTCAAATAATATAGATTTTTTACAAGTTGCAACATAAGTGAGAATAAAAGCTAACAAATTCCTGTCAGTAGGTTTGGTTTAGAATGAATCTCTGAATATTAAAAAATAGAAATATTTTATGAATTTAACCTTAAAATTGATACTATGTATCAAAGAGAACTCATCATTAATACACATGGTACTTACTTGATACTCTTGTAGGTTTTTCAGCTAAGAAAAGAAAACGAATTTGGTTTAAATGAGATAAAATGCAAAAAGATTATACATCAGTGTACTTTATAAAAGTATCTAATATATTTTGAGTTTCTCTTTTATTGTTTAAGAGTTAATGAACAAATACGATTATTGTTTGTGAACATGAGTCTTTGAAAATCTTCATTAATCTCTTGTATGTAAGAAAATATGTGAGCTATCAAAAAAGCTATTAATCACTTCAGCTGTCACAACATATTTATGCTTTTTAAATACTCTTACTAAAATCAGCAGGATCTTTGTTAAAATTAAGTGTTTTAGTTCAATTATACTTATGATTAACTTGAATAGTCACTTTGTATTACGTAATTAATCTAAATATTTTCTTTAAAATTTCCAAATTTCATAAAATATATCACTGAGAATTATTTTTCTTTCAAAGATGAATAAAGATCAGTAATTACCAATTAGACAATAAAATAAATATGTCTTAAAAAGCAAAATGAAAAATCAGTTTACTTTTTCACAATAATTCATCTGTTTCCATAAGGCATTATTATTCTTCAAAGAAATGTGCTTTATCATTAAACTGTATGTATGTAGGGCAAAAATACATAAGGTGAGATAATTGTTCCGAATACTACACCAGACATTCTACCTTTTTGAACAAAACTGGCAATATCTCCATTCTACCAACCTAAATCTCATTCAAAGGGCCAGGCTAGGAAATACATATTTTTAAGGAATTTGTGTTACATGGTTTACTTTGAGATTTTTAGAGTTTCTAACATAAATCTAAGAATTACAAATTTATAAAATCAAATGATGCCAATATAAAGTTCTTTTTAAAACATTTTCAGTCGGGATACTTATGTTTTTAGTCACACTACAGCAGCACACCTCATGTATAAAACTGCAAAACAAGTAAAATAATCCTCTGCTGTTAGCTGAAGTGTATATCTGCTAGATGTTGTTGTTTTAAAATAATTTAGTGTTACCATTGAGCACCAACACAACTCAGGTATTTCTATGCTAATGTTGCATTTGAATATTTATATAGTTCAAAATTACCTTTTGTCACATTGTGTAATTGAGGACTTTCTTTTCTTGTCGAGACTGTTTATAAGAAAAATGTAAATTAAAATATGAATTTTTAAAGTAAATTTTCATAAACATTGTGTCTCACTTCAACTCTAAGCTTAAGAACATGGGAATGATTAAAGCATTGTAAATATTTTCCCAGGGTGAATTTAAAAATTTTTGTCTTCATTCCAACTAATACCTAACAAAAATAAATGTTAGCAGCAGAGATTGGTTTGCATAAACCGAGATATACCATAATGTAGCAACTAAATTAATTAGAATCTATGGAAAATGGGTCACTCTAACTGAATGTGGGGATAAACAAAAAAGCATTTTTTTGTTATTGACAGTTATTCTGATATATCTAAGAATGCTTTCCTCTTGATCCAATAGATATTTCTTTGATAATTAAGGCCTTTGTAGGTTCTCCAGAAAATTACATTGAAATCAGTGATTACTATATTATATTGCATAGTTTACTAAGGAAATAAACCCAATGTTAAGAGGAAGCATCAATGGAACAACAAATGGATGCTTCTTTGCGTGGATTGGCCTGCTGTCCATTATCATATAGCCACAGTTATTTACCACAGTTCTTCTTTAAATCAGACCAGCAATCATCACATATATAAATAAAACTTTCATTTACAAATGATATAAATAAATTTTGATTCAAAATATTTTGGCTTCAGGGCTTTGCATTATAGTTTTTCTTCTTTTAAAAAATTACCTTTTTCTTCTTTATGATGTTTCACTTCTGCTTTTTCTGCAGAGAAGAAACAGTAAGTCAGAGTAATATATCATATTTATTAATAGTTCTTCTGAAAGCTTGAAATTAAATTTTTTATAGTCAATATTCACATTTTTAGAAGTCATATGAAAAGAAGTCCATGGCTTTAATTTAGGAATAACAGATAGAATTTGCTTTAGATCTATATTCCTATTCCCTTTAGCTATTTAAAACTAATACAATACGCACACCTTTTGTATGGATGAACTGCAATGTACTGCAATTCTTGTATGTGCCATAAAACCAGTGTCTACGTGTCATGAATTGCTTTTTAGTGAAATGGTTTGTACAATTATGTATTTTTATTCCATTGTTTTTATGGTTGATTTGGTGTACATGTCTTAAAATGTCATCTTTACTTTACCTTTACTTTCCTTTTCAGGTTTTTCAGTTTTCTTTTTCCCTAGGGGAAAAGAAACAACAAGAAATCATCATTTTTTGAAAATGATTTTCTTACTCAATCTTGGAGTTAGCAGTTGGAGATGAATCTTAATCCCATGAGAAGAGGGGAGTCAGGGCTTTCCCATTTCATTTGTTGTTACAGTTGATCATTCTGTTTACATTCAGTCACGTGTGTGGTGAGCCCCTTTCCTTTTTCTTTTATCTTTCTTTCTTTCTTTTTCTTTTTTTTTTTTTTTTTGAAACAAGGTCTTCCTATGTTGCCCAGGCTGGTCTTGAACTCCTGGGCTCAAGCAACCCTCCAGCCTCAGCCTGTTGAGTAGCTGGAATTACAGGTTCATGCCACTGGGCCTAGATCCTCCCTTTCTCTTACGTGCTTTGAAATGAAGCCAGCACAAACCATGCATTTATTAATACATTTAAATTAGAAACAACAGGAAAAACCTCCACATTTTCAATTGTTATCTTTAGGAAATAAGAATTTGGCTGGCATGATGGATGCCCAATAAATAAATTAATGAATGAAAGCAATGAAAGAGTCACATAATATCTCCAAGCAAAACATGGACACAGTTTTCAAAACAATCTCTGTTGATTGTTAATCTTCTTCAAATATGTTTCCAGACAAGAGTGGGAGGGAAGCCGTTATTTAAGGAACCACAACTATGTGGTGAGAATGCAACATTTATTATATCATTTAATCCTCATAACAAGCCTTTTGAGAAGTCATTATGCCTGTTCTATAGATGAGAAAACTCGAAAATTTGAGTGATTAAGGGATTTTCTAAATGTTATACAGCTATGTAAGGACTAAAATCTACATATTGTTTCCACAACTCTACCTTACCTCCTCTGAGAAAATAAATGTTTACCTGAGTCTGTAACTTCTGATGTCCTCTCTTTAGAAAAAAAAGAATGTGATAGAAAAAATAAGAAAATTAAAAGAAAATAGTTTTTATTCAGTAGCAGACAATTGAAATCTATCTTCAGTTATGTCATATTAAATTATGATAGACACATATACTCTAAATGGCAAAGAAATGTACCAATAATTAATATTTCTGAAAATTATAACTAGACATCTATTTGGAAAATAAAAAATTCTACAAGATAACCTGAAACTGTCTATTTAAATGTGGTGAAATTAATCAACTCTAAGTCTTTTGGTTTTCTTAAATATAAATCACAAATTATAAATCTCTGTTACACATATTTTTAACTTAATCTTCATGGATGCATGCGTGCATTCATTCACTGAATATTTATTAAAACAATTTTATTTATAAGATTCTATCAGAAGTGCAATGGAGTGGGGTTGTGGGATAAGGTTGAAAATGTAACAGAAACAAACTCAACTCATGGTCACTACAGTCTGATAAGTGAGACAGATATAAAATATTTGCCTACAGCACCAGAAAAAAAACAAAACAAAAAAAAAACCCAAACTTTGGAGCCAGACAATCCAAGACTGGAATTCCGACTCAGACAATACTTAATTGCATCCTCAGGTCATCTAAACTTTCTAAAACTAGGTTCAGTCATCGCTCAAATGGGAATCATAATGTTTACTTCATAGAGTTTGTGAGGGTTCAGGGTACCACTCATCCCTCATCCCTCCCCTTCTGGATTTCTGCCAAGGAACCAGTCAGCCAAAGATCCATAGACACAAGAAACAGAGTCCCAGCTTTATGAATGGCTGGGCATGCAAATGGTATTCAAATACAAAGCTCCCTAGGCAAAGAGAGATTGGAGATCACAGACAAGTCCCAAGGTCTCAGTGAGGCCTCCTACCTCCTGCCCTAAAATTTAAACCTTGTGATCTGTATGCTCACCTACGGGAAGAAAGCTATGTGACCAGGGACCAGGTCTTCAAAGCAAAGCCTGGGTCCACAGACCCCATCAGCCATGTGACAAGGATGGCCAGTCCCCACTTCCCAGTGGCAGACAAAGCAGAGACCTGGCTTGCCAACATGCAGTGGCCTCACCCACTAGAAAGATGTGGCCCAGAGAACACTAAGCTCTGACTGGTTGGGTTAATAACCAGCAAGGTGGTACAGAGAAGCCTGGAAACCCTTTCTGGGGCCCAGGGGGCAATGTGGGGCAGGAAGGGAGTGTTCCCTGCCCAGCATAAATTATACTGCAGTGTTGACCTGCCTTAAGGCAAGATGCTGACGTTGTGTACACCTGTATCAATCACTGGCACAGCAGGGAGTTGGGGGGTGACCTTCCATGTGTTGTAGCTCCAGTCATTCGAGGGCAATTCTCAGGGGAGGTCTTAGGTAGAAACCATCAGCTACAGCCCTCCCAGTAGCCGAGGGATGATGGGCACACCTGCCAATGAAGGGGACCTGGGCAGGGCACCAACAGCAGTAACCCCAGAAGGCGTGACTGGGACTCTCACTAGCACCACTGTCCCCAGTAACAGAGCCATTCAGACATGCTGAGGGTTCCTGGAGCTTTAGCCCTATACTCCTGAGGGTCTGCTTCATGAATTGGGGTCTTTCCCAAATCTAATCACAATTTAAAAGGAGCAAAACATCCTTCCAAATCCCAAATCAGAAAACACTAAAAAAAAAAAAAAAAAGAAAAAAGAAAAAAGAAAATTTGCCTATAGCCTATGATAATGCAGAATTAAGCTTCCCCCCCTCAACCCCGACTCCCCTTCTTGAGTCTCCCTATTCCTTGAGATACAATAATATTGTAATTAGGCCAATTAGTATCCCTAAAATGGCCTCTAAGTGTTCAAGTAAAAGGAAGAATTGTACATCACTAATTTTAAATCAAAAACTAGAAATCATTGTGGGAGGGGGAGGAGGAGATGGGTATATTCTCACCTAATGGGTGTGGTGTGCACTATCTGGAGGATGGACATGCTTTTAGCTCTGACTTGGGCAGAGCAAAGACAATTTATGTAACCTAAACACTTGTACCCCTGTAATATATTGCAATAATAATAATAAAAAAGAAATCATTACTCTTAGTGAGGAAGGCATGTTGAAAGCTGAGATGGGAAAAAGCTAGGCCACCTGTGCCAAACAGCCAAGTTGTGAATGCAAAGGAAAAATTCTTGAAATTAAGAGTGCTACTCTAGGGAACCTAAGAATGATAAGAAAGTTTTATTGCTGACATGCAGAAAGTTTAAGTGATCTGAATAGAAAATGAAACCAGCCCGAACATTTACTTAAGTCTAAGCCTAATCCAGAGCAAGGCTCTAACTTTCTTTAATTCTGTAAAGGCTGAGCGAGGATAGGAAGCTGCAGAAGAAAAGCTGGAAGCTAGCAGATGTTGGCTCCTGAAATTTAAGGAAAGAAGCTGTCTCCATAACATAAAAGTGCAAGGCGAAGTAGCTATTGCTGATGTAGAAGCTGCAGTAAGTTGTCCAGAAGATCTAGCTAAGATCATTGATGAAGATGACTACACTAAAAAACAGATTTTCAATGTAAACAAAAGAGCCCTCTATGGGAACAAGATGCCATCTAAAACTTTCATAAAAAGTCAATGCCTGGCTTCAAGGTTTCAAATGATAGACTGACTCTCTTGTTAGGGGCTAATACAGCTGGTGACTGAAAGTTGAAGCCAATACTCAGTAGTCCAAAAATGCCAGGGTCCTTAGAAATTATGTTAAATCTATTCTACCCTGTGCTCTATTAATAGAACAACCAAACCTGATGGCAGCACATCCATTGACAGCATGGTTTGGTAAAATTTTAAGTCCACTGTTGAGACCTACAGCTCTGGAATAAAAGATTATTTTCAAAATATTGCTGCTCATTGACAATGCATCTAGTTACCCAAAGCTCTGAGATAGATGTACAAGATGATTAATGTTTTCATGCTTGCTAACATAACATCAATGCTGCAGCCCATAGGATCAAGGAATAATTTCAATTTTCAAGGCTTATTATTTAAGAAATACATTTCATAAGGGTATAGCTGCCATAGATAGTGATTCTTCGGATGGATCTGTGCAAAGTAAATTGAAAATCTCCTGGAAAGGATTCATCATTCTGGCTGCCACTATGAATATTTTTGATTCATGTGAGGAGATCAAAATACTAATATTAACAGGGGTTTGGAAGAAGTTGATTCCAATCTTTGTGGATTACTTGAGGAGTTCAAAACCTCAGTGAGGGAGGTAACTGTAGATGCATTGGAAATAGCAAGAGATCTATAATTAGAAGAGGAGCCTGTAGAGGTGACTGAATTGCTGAAATTTCATGATAAAACTTGAAGAAATGAGGAGTTGCTTCTTATGGATAAGCAAAGAGAGTTGTTAGTTGAGATGGAATCTATTCCTGGTAAAGATGGTGAGAACATTGTTGAAATGTTCGTTAGTATGATAAATGATATCAATATTGACAACAGTGAAATACTGAATATTCTGGAAGGGGCTTGTAAATCATAAAAGTAAATATCATTTGTTAATTTTGCTATAGTATAGTAGCATGTTTGGCAATCCATGTTTGATTGACAACAATATCACAGCCCTTACGTCAGATAAACTACATTATATTACAAAACTACAAGACTAAACATTACCAGAAAACAAAATGAAAATCACTTGTATGCATTGTTTTAATTTTCAAATTTAATAAAAATAGCGTATTAAAACAGAATATAAACCACAAATGGCAAAAAAATACCTATTTTTATAGATGGAGCTTCTTTTTCTTGATATTCAGCTTTTTCTAGAGAGAGAAATCAAAATTCACTGGCAATCTGTGCACTCTGTGCAGTAAGCGTTTATTTATATATTGTGGATGATCCTTGGTTTACCTGGGAGGCATGCCTTCAAAGTCATTTTCATACAGGTTGGAACACAGAAAGCATAGTGCCATAACACCACATTATAAGCAAGCTTGGATTCATTCTCAGGACACTCAGCAAAGGACTTTCTCTTTTATGTAGCTGAAAGACGATACTCTAGGGTTCCAGTCCTTTTGCGGTCATGTTATATAAGAAAAGGAGGCTAGAATATGTAAAAGAGGAGAATAAGAAGAGGATTGTTTTCTCTTTCATTGCTGAAGGTTAAGCCATTCCTTGGGGACATTTCAATGTAGATGACACTTTTCTTTGGCATTTTATCAACTCCTCTTTTTAGCTCTCTGACTCCTAGTTTCCTTCTTGCCAGATAAGAAAAAATTTAGTGCTGAACATTAGTTTCTTATGGAAAATTTAATCTAGATCTGCTCTATTCCAGAGGGTACCACATTTTGTATTTTTATTCTCCTGTACCACCCTTTCCAGATCTAGTTAGAACTCTCATAGTTGAATCTCAACTATTCCAGGACATAATAAATGGAATAAAAATTTGTGAATAATCAACATCCCTTGTAGCCATCTGAAAAACATTTGAATTAAAAACATTTAAGAGATTTCTCTTTTTCATCAAAAGTGAAACTTAAAATGAAGCCACATAGGGTGGGATATCTTGAATGGGACTGAGAATATTGGTAAATTGAGCAGATCACTGGAACAAACCCAGTGTTACTTTTTTCTAATCACCTCCAGGGTTAATCCTCCTGAGCTGTCCTTTCTTTCTCTCAAGTCTGGATTTGGAGTTTCTAAAAAATTACTACTATTTTTCCCCAACATTATGCACCAGCAGTGAAGTAGGTGGGAAGATGTCGTACTCCAGATGTCATTAGATTGAATGGTTATTTGTAAATTAGAAACTGACAGCATTCAAGAATGAACTTCCATGAACTGAATGTACATAAATGTATTAAATAAGCATGCAAAATAAAAGAAAATTAAGAATCCAATATTCAAGCTATTAAACTGTTATAATAGCATGACAAAAGCATAATTAATCAAAATAATAATAATAATATAAAATATATATTTAAAATACATGTCACAGAGTCTAGGATGTGAATATGCTCTAATTAGGCTCCATATATTTGCCTGAAGCACTTATATGTCCTCTTGACTGGTCTCCCAAGTTCATCTTTGAAACTTTTTGATCCATTTTTCATACAGGAGCCAGAAAATACTTGCCCAGCAGCCACTCATGTCTTCATCTATGCTTGTGTTTCACAAATGTACATCTTTCAAGGACCAATGTCACAATTTTGATCAATATTGGGCACATTTACCACCTGTGTGACAATGGGCAAATGTTCATGCCTTCCTAAGCCCAATAGTCACCTTTAAACTCTATCATTGTAATCTTGGTATCACACATGTACAGTGAAATCAATGATCTTTAAAGTTCACACTCATGAAGAAATTTCACGATTTTAATGGACAAATGGCAACATGTTTTTAATTTTATGGATTTCTAAGTGTCAAAGTTTACTTATGGTGTAATTCATGCAGCTTAAAGCAAATAAATAAAAAACATTATATGGTTTATAACACTGACACATTTTCCTTTGTCATTCATTACACATGTTTAAAAGATTTTCCACCTACCCGCTTTCTGATTAATGGTATTTTATAGCCTATATGGATTCACTTGTTTAATATTAATAGTTATAACTTCCAAATATTTCTTTTTAATAATTGTAATGTATCATTAATTAGTAGTGAAAGAAAAAGAACTCAAAGCTATAGCAATAACATTAATTTGTCACTTATACAGGTGATATAGCCATAGGCAACACTGAAAATGACAATTTAAAAAATTCAAGCAAATTGTTAAAGTTGAAATGGCCAAGCGATACTCTCAGATTTTATTGTTTTCATCTCTTACTTGCTGGTTTGGGCTTGACTGTGGAAATAGAGGAAAGCAGATGGCATATTGGTTAGTAGATGCAAACTATGGAAAAAATAACTTTGTAGCATTTATATTTATTCTTTCTTAGCTTTAGTTTCTCTCCTTAGGTTGAGTTTAACCTATTCTCTCTGAGCACTATTATTTTACTGTCAACAAATACATTAATAATACTGCTTAGTAAAAAACTAATAAGACATAGGAAATGTACATAAAATTTAAAACAATCTGTATATTTGGGGCACAAATACATTGATCTAGTTTCCTCATAATCCCCAAACATCCATATAACTGAATGACAGACTCAGGGGGTCATTTTGACACCGAAAGGTGCAAATTAGAGAAACATGTACTGAAATTATAAACTTAGGCACTGGTTGAAATAAAATACAATGGTCAGATGAAGTAATGTAAAAATGGCCTTATGAGGTTATTTTTTTCTTATGAAATACTAGTCTATAATTTCTATAAATAATTAGTTCTCTTCTGAATTTTATTATGTTTTCCTCCAAAAAACACTGTATTTAAATCCTGACTATTTGATTATCTCAGTTAGGAGAAAATAATATTTCACACAGTTTTTCTTTTGGAATGATTATTAGTATTAATAAGAGATGGGACTCTCTTAATGGCCAAGGTGGGTAGGATTTCTATCTTGGAATCAAATAGAGGAGATCCAGTAGCTCAAAATGTCCATTGAGTCAAAGACTCAGAAGTTTTCTTTCTCCTTGCAGGAAAGACTCTTACTCTGAAAGAGTAAGGGATGGACTATTTTTACTTTAATATTGATCATTCTTTAAGGTAGATTTTAAACATTATATAACCAGGTAACTCTTTATGGAGTTTTCATGAAAGGAAATTATTTCAACTAATTTATAAATAGCAGAAAGTTTTAGATTTCTGTGATTTTAAGATTTGAGGAAATATGGTTTGAAAATCAGATTAAACATCTAAGTATACGGAGTTATCAATGCATTGCATAGATTTCCTTATGAATTACATATCAGCTTAGATCAATCACACTTTAAAAAATACAGTTATGCCATTCTGGGTTTTGTTATTTTTAATAAAATTTTTTATTAAGTGTATCTTTTGTTATTCTCAAGAATTCAGAATCTTGGAGTTTATGACACTGAAAGTCTACACGCTTCAGTGAAGATATGTGAGTGTAGCCACATGATATAAAACTGATAGATAGAAGAAACATATAAAATACATTATTTACCTGTTTTTTCTATTGTGACAGCTTTTATCTGCTTGGGAACTTTTTCTTCTGTGATAGGAAAAAATGTTAACACAAGTACATATTTTGAATACATCTGTACAAAACAGTGACATATTTCAAGATTGATATTTTGTATTCTTTTTGAAATAGCATCAATGCCAAGAAAAACTTATCTGTTTCCTCAATAAAATGACAAGTAATATCTTCTATTCAGATTGAATGGGAGCACAAAGAAAATTTTTCCAGCTAATACATCCTTTGTAGCTATCTTGCCATAGAAGTTTTCCTAATTTAAATTGTTTCCTCTTTTACCAATGTAAACCCTATTCTTTGCCTTCACTGTATTTCTCTGTATTTATTTACACAGAGATACTGCTTTATGAAATATATAGCCCCTCATAAAATTAGAATAGGAACATCTACCAAAAGGAAAAAAAAGACATTCTATAAAAAAGACATCTGCACTAGAATGTTTATAGCAGCACAATTCACAATTGCAAGGATGTGGAAACAACCCAAGTGGCCATCAATACATGAGTGGATTAATAAAATGTGGTAAAGGATACTATGGAGTTCTACTCAGCCAAAAAAATAAAAATAAAAAAATGGTGATCTAGCACCTCTTGTGTTATCCTGGATAGAGCTGGAGCCCATTCTACTAAGTGAAGTATCACAAGAATGGAAAAACAAGCACCGCATTTACTCACCAGCAAACTGATATTAACTGATCAACACTTAGGTACACAAATAGTAGTAACATTCGTTGAGTGTCAGGCAGATGGGAAGGAGGAGGAGGGGATGGGCATATTCTCTCCTAAATGGGTGCAGAGCGCACCGTCTGGGGGATGGACATACTTGAAGCTCTGACTCGGGTGGGCCAAAGCCAATATGTGTAACCTAAACATTTATACCTCCATAGTATGCTGAAATAAAAAAAAGGGAAAGAGCAATTTTTGATCTTTTTGTGCAGATACTTGTCTGGAATAGCTGGAGAACCCAAATTTCCTATATTGTTAGGCTGAGGGAGAGCAAAGGTGGTACATTTGTGGGATGTCTTCCGGCCACTATGATTTTACGTAGTCAAAGATATTGGGGTCAAAGGAAAGAGATTATTACAATGACCATATGTAAAATTAAACTTTTTAAGTATTTGACAGTGGGTATGAATCAGATGATCAAATACCCTAATTGCAAAGTTACACTGGGTAACAGAATTTAAAGAGCACTAGGATGTAACTGAAATAAGAGAATTGTGTCTGGAAGTCAATGCATTTGATACATAGAGACTAAACTGATTCTCTTGGTATTTCACCTCAAAATGGCTAACATTTGTAACACAAGAAAATAACAGGGTTTCATTATTAGTTTAAATTCGGAAATCTAAGAAGTTATTTCTAAAGTTTTGCTGTGTCAATACAGACAGTTCTCACCTCTCCACACTCCAGCCCTGCCTTCTTTGTTCTTGTATTCTCTGTTGTCAGTGTGTCATATTTTTTAAAGCATAGGCAAATCGAATCAAACTGACTGGAACTCATTGTATACAGATTTTCTAAAGTACAATTTTAAAAATCTAAGCAAAAAATTTTCTAAGATTTTTTTAGAGAAAGTATGTTTTTAGCTTTTCAAAGATTTTGGCCTAACCATATTCACAACATTGGGTAAACTGTTCAGCCTGGAATGAAAGATAATATTCCACGGAATAAATGAAGTTTGAGTAACCTCAAAATTAAATTCATGTTAAACTAGCCTAAATTTAAACAAAGTTCTATTTTTATATAAAACATAATTTATAACCTCATTTTGGTAAATTCTGTATTTTTCTTTACAAGAAGAACACATTGGCTCACTTATACTTTCTCCAAAATGTAAGACAAGGAATGCAAGAACAGGAATAAAAATTTTAAAAAAATTTTAAAAAATGAGGAAGAGAAGGAAGGGAGGCAAATGTAGAGAAATGAAGGAGGGAAGGAAGGAAGAAGGAAGAAATGTTGATTTCTTTGGCATTCCTGGGATCTGGGGAGTCTAAGATGAGCATGTTTGAAATGAGCCAATCTGACTTTCGAGTTTTCTAAGAATGTCTTATCCAAAACAGAATAAAACAAAAAATTTAGAGCCTATTCACGTGAGTGCTAGTTTTGATGGTCTTCGTTCTAAGCTAACCCTCTGATGGGAAGGGATGACTAGCTGTCTAGTTACATCTGACAGGTTAAATTCTCAGCGCAAAAAATATCGTGAAGATGACTAAAATTGGAAATGTTCTAGAAGCTGATGACTTAAGACATGAATTGTCCCAAGTAACTTTCGATTTGACTCTAAACTCTTCTTTCTGCTAAAATTAGAACATTGAAAACAATGTGATACAACAAATACCACCTGCAAAATACCTGGTTTACCATGAGAAACAATCTTTTCTGGTTTCACTATGTCTTGCTCTGGAAATAATAAAAAGAAAATTTTTTCATAATGAAGAAATAGCTTCCATTGAGCCTGAGAGTTCTTTTTAACTTGCCTCAGGTCCATAGCTATTTGGTACCAGAGCAAAAACTTAAACACTCAATAGCAATGTAAAATTGGAAAGCTGACCCTGTTTTTAGGTCAGTGATAACTCTTAATAAAAAGATAGAGTTAGTCTGGGACAGTTTCCTAATGGGAGCACTTAGGATTTGAGGCAAATAAGCCGGGGCGCAGAATCTTAGTTCCAATATACATTAACTTGAAAATCTTGGAAAAATAAGTTATTTTCTGAACTTGGTCTATTTAACTGTTTCCATAGATATTGAATATAGATAATAATTGCCATGTTGCATATTTCTTATAATGATATGAAAATAAAAATGTTCACAGTAGATGCTTAATTAACTCTTACCCTTTTTCCTTTTAAACCCCACTAGTCTAGGACTTTGTGATTTTTATAATTCAAGTGTATTAGTGGAAATAAAGCCACAAATTAAATGTAATCATTATTGATTTCAAAAAACCCCAAGAAATGTCTCCCGAAACCTGGAATCTCTGTTAGGTTTATTTTAAGCCCATATTCTAGATGTTTTTGTCTATAAAACATTCCCATTCTCATCTAACCTCGTACTATTAAACCACACCAAGCAACAGAGTGGAACTGGGAGATTCTGTGTGCATCCCCCTAGGTGGAGGTAAGGCTCTTTTCATTCTAAAATGAAGGTAATGTCAACTCTGAATCTATACGAAATAAAAATATTGTTACCTGGTTTTGCTTCCTTTTTAATTTGCGGCTCTGAGAAAGGGAAAGACAGAAAATTAAAAATATGAAACATAAAACAGTACAAATTCATTCTTAGAAATAATTTGTTGACTATAATTGAAAAAGAATTTTACTAAAATTTATTTCAGTTTTATGCTAGTTTGTCAATGCTGTACTGTTACACACACAGCAGTTAGAAACATGTTATGCATTTGTCTGTTATTGCATTGTTGTTACTGCTAATTAATTTAAATCTAAATTGTCTACTTTTTCTCAAGATGATTGTTGCAGGAAATAGTTCCAAAGTACAAAAAACTCTTTGAAACAGATCTAACTGGGTATGTTATTTAGGCATTTAGACAAACAGTGTCATGTCTTCAGTGTGTTCCCCTGCAAAAGATATGTTGAGTCCTTACCGACAGTACTCCAAAATATGGCCTTATTTAGAAATAGGATTGTATAGGTGTAATTAGTTAGGGAAGATGAAGTCATGTTGCAGTAGGGGAGGGTCTTTAATCCAATATGACTGGTATCCTTATAAAAAAAGGAGAAGAGATATAAAGAAAAAGACACAAAGGGAGAAGTCGGCCATTTGATGATGAAGAAGAGATTGAAGTGATACATCTTCACGCCAAGAACACCAAGAATTGCTAGCAAGCACCAGACACTAGAAGAGGCAAAGACGGATTCTCGTCTACAGGCTCGATAGGGACTGTTGTTTTGCAAACATCTTGATTTTGGACTTCTAGCCTCCAGAAGTATGAGAGAATAAATTTCTGTTGTTTTAAGCAACACAATCTGTAGTACTTCATTGCAACCATCCATGAAAACTAACAGATTTTGGTATAGGGAAGTTGGTGCTGCTGTAAAAAATACCTATAAGTGTAAAAGTGGTTTGAGAATTGGGTAATGGATAGAGTCTGGAAGAGTTTGGGGCACTTGATTTATCTAGATTGCCTTGAAGAGAGCATGAGCAGAAATACTGACATTAACGGCTATTTGCTGACGGCTCAGAAAGAAATGAGGAAAGCTATAAAGTTTCTGTCATCTTAGACTACATATTTCTGTTTTAGTCCATTGTGTGCACTATAACAGAATATCACAGACTGGGTAATTTAAACAAAACAGAAATGTATTTCTTACAGTTATGGAGACTGGCAAATCCAAGATCAAGGTGACAGTAGGTTCAGTCTCTGGTTCTAAAATGGTGCCTTGCTCTGTGTCCTCCAAAGAGAAGAAATGCTGTGTCCTTACATATAGGAGGCAAAAGGGGAAGAAAGCAAGTTTCCTGAATGCTTCATGAGGCTTTTTTTATAAGAACCTTATTTCCATCCCAAGGGAGGCCCTCATGCCTAATTACGTCTTAAACACTCCATCTCTTAATATTGTTAAGTTGGCAACATCTGAATTTTGAGGAAATACATTCAAACCATAACAATATATACATTACTGTAAATATGAACACAGTGTTGCTAGAAATAGGAATGTTAAAGGTGCTTCTGGTGAAGTTTCAGAAGGAAATGAGGAACATGTTATTGGCCCCTGAAAGGAAGGAGATATTTCTTACAACATGGTAAAGAATGTGGTTAAATTGTGTTTTTCTGTTGGGTGGGGGAATACAATTTGTAAGTAAATAACTTGCATATTTAGCTAAGGAAATTTCCAAGCAACATGTGGAAGGTGCAGACTTATTTCTCCTTGTTGCTTAAAATAGAATGTGAAAAGAAAGATAAATTAAAGAAAAAACTGTTAAGAAAATCAGAACTGGCACTTCACGATCTGAAAAATTCTCAGCCTACTTAAACAGTGTGCCCTGGAGACAGAGCCAAGGTGTGGCTGGACAGCTTTCACTACCGAGATTAGGTGTGTGATTCAGGGGTCTGATCAACCATCTCAGTAGAAGACAGAAATACAGGTGTGGTAGTACAGGAAAGATCTATGATAGACTCTTTTATCTAGTGGCTTAGGCATCCATGAATTAAGTGAGAGATTGGTCAGGTCTTTGAGAGCTTTATATAAGCACAAATCACTTGACAAAAAGGGACAGAGACAGGATGAAATGAAGGAATAATGATTCTAAGATCAGAGCCATGAATTCAAAGGCCTGGATTTACAGGTTCTCCTTCGGCAAAGAGGGCAGGGCCGTCATCGTCATCGCAGTGAGCTAAGAGAGCAGAATCACTGTCCTTCAGGCTGGGAGAACAAAGCATTGAGCCAGAAAGAATATTCTCGGGCCTTTAAATTTGGCAAGTTTTGGATTTGCTTGGGTCCTATGACCTCTTTTTTTTCCTTCTAATGTCTCCCTTTTGGAATGGGAATGTCTATCCTATGCCTGTCCCATCATTTTATTTTAGAAGTGGATAATTTGTTTTATAGCTTCACAGGTCCACAGATGAAGAAGAATTTTTGTTTCAGGGAGACTCAAACTCCAGTTTTTACAGGTAACTGATTTAGAGAATTAATGAGATTTCAGACTTTCAGCTGATACTTAGATAACATTTTGGATTTAGAATTGGTGTTAGAAGGGTTAAGTCTTTCAGAGATGTTGGGATGGGATGAACATATTTCCCACATAAGAAGGACATGAATTCTGGAGAGGCCAGAGGATGGACTGTTATGGATTGAATTGTCTCTCCCCAAAAGATATACTTAAGTCCTAATCTCCAGTACCTCAGAATGTGATCTTATTTGGAAATAGGATCATTGCAGATGTAATTAGTGAAGATGTAGTCACAGGGGCGTAGGGTGGATCTCTAATCCAATATGACTGGTATACTAATGAGAAGAGGAGAAGGGATACAGAGACAGAGTCACAAAAGGAGAAGATGACCATGTGGTGAAGGAGACAGAGCATGAAGTGAGGCATCTACAAGTCAAGGAAAACCAAGGACTGCCAGCAAACACCCAAAGGCAGAAAATGCAAGGAAGGATTATTCCCTGCAGGTTTCAAAGGAAACATGGCCCTATTGACACCTTGATTTTGGACTTCTAGTTTCCAAAATGTAAAAGAACAAATTCTGTTGTTCTAAGCTATCCCATTTGTGGTATTTTATTACAGCAGCCTTACAACACTAATACAAATAGGAAATATTAACCAAAAGTTTAACTGTTTTTGGAATCAGATTGCTGTGTGTTCTTTTGAAAAAATTTCTGCTACCTACTTCAGCCTTTGGAAATGTATATCTGACCCAGGAGGCCCCCAAAAGACATGGGTGACAGAAGATAGAATGTCTGTGTTCAACAATAGTAGTAGTCAATTCAATTAGAAAATGATTTCTTTCGAACCAAATAAATTTCTCAGAAATTTTACCTGTGTAAATACAGTTTTTTCTAGAACAGGTAGCATAGATAAATATATATTTAATTTGTTTTATCTTTTTAAAGTTGGCCAAGGAAAAAATTTGGTATAATATTTGCACTAGAACATGATATTTGCAAAGAGATATTGTGCTATTCATTATAAATATGGACTGCATGTATGAATCTATACCTAAAATATACATACTTGGCGTCTCTTCTTTTTTTACTTGCAGCTCTGAAAATAAGAGGTGAACATTAGTAAAAATTATTACAGAAAGATATTTATTTCTTATACTCATGCATATTTCTTTTATATATTATTCATTGCTTTTTAATTTGTCATATTAACTTCTTTTTTTCTTATGATGTGGCAAATACAAACAGATAAGTAAAGGTCCCTCACTATCAATCACAATAAGAATTATTTTGAGAAAAAGTGGAAATATAAGCTAATATCTTTAATGACAAGGTAAGAAAAGGTGTTGGTTTGAACTCTGATGAGTAAAGAATGAAGAAAATTTCAGCATAGCATATTCTCAGAAACACACTTAGGAGGCACATTCTCTACACAAAATAGTCAAGCCTTTGATTTTAAGTAAAATATTCAACATGGAATCAGAGAATGAATAAAAACATGAATTTTATTTATTTATGTATTTGTGCATATATTAAATTTATTTATTTATTTGACATGCAGATAACATACGTGGAGGTTTAGGCTTGACTTCTTTGCCTAGAAAAAATTTAAAAATTATTAAAGACTGAGTCATACAATGCTTATTTAATTGATATTACTGAATATAAAATATTATATATTTGAAAATAAAAATCAAACAATATAGACTCCAGTTATCCTTCTTTATTAAAATTCTATAACATATGTAATTTAATGTCCAAGGTCAAGTTACTAATTGAAAAATAATTTTAAATAATAAAACTCTTAATTTTATTGCACCATTAAAAAAATAATTTGCTCCTAAACTCTTGTGGGCAATGTTAACATTTTAATGTAATATTAAGAAAGAACAAACTTAATTTTATTTTGAGAAGTTACTTTTAACCCTTCATTATCCAAAATGAAAAATTTAAGACTATCATTTTTATTTTCATTAAAATTATCAGTGTGTTATCTGCCTCAGTTTAATATATTAAAATGATTGCTGCTAAATTTAGAGGTTTTGATGACTAGAAATATATTATACACTTTAATTGCATGTTGAATCCTTATTTCACAGATTAGCAATTTTTTTTCTGTAAGTTAGATAGTATACATTTTCAGGTTTTGGGCCATATGTTCTCTGTCACAATCCTTCAACTGTGTAGTTATAGAACAGAAGCGGCCATAGACAGTAATGTAAATGAATAAGATTGGCTATGTTCCAATAAAACTTTATTTATAAAATCTGATGGCCAGTCTGTGGGCCATTTTGTTAACCTGTGCTCTATCCATATTCAGTCTTAATTTTCTCTCTTTTTCACATCAATAGAAATTTTGATAGTCAACAAAAACAACTTTCTCTGATTCTGTGTTTTCTTATAAATGCCCTATGGTATCTTTTCATCACTGCTCAACTCAACTTTTTAAGAATAACATTTTTACTTGCTTTTTCTACTTCTTGACTCCCATTTAATCATGAATTCACTATAGTCTAGTTTCTATTTCCTCCATTCCATTTATCAGGTCTTTCTGGTCACCAAGTCACACCTACTTGCCAAGACCAATGGAGATATTCAACCATATTGAGTACTCTCTCCTTCTTTTTAAATTTCTGTTCACTTGGCTCCTGGGAAGGGTAAATATAGTGTACTATATTGTAGTAGAATATCAAAATTGCCTTCTTTTACTCTTAAAATTATCCTAATGACTTCCACTTCTATCTAAGATAACATAACAGAGACCTGATTAGTCCTCACACTGGAAACTAAGGAAAATAGATAAAATATATAAAATAATAATTTCAAAAGTATTGGACATCAGACAACAAAGGACAGTGATCTTTGAGTGATGAGAAACAAAAGGCATGTGCCCTATAATTGCTTCAATTTAATGCTTTGAGAAATTTACAAGGTCTTAGTGCAGGAATGGAGTTGATTAGATGGAGCTGGGAATCTGGAAAGGCTAAGCCCGCCAGAGACCGCAGGTCAGTGGAAGGTAAAGCAGAGAGCTGATCAGAGGAGAAAAAGAGTTCCGGAGATGTGTGAAAG
>CAUYSK010011029.1:0-44871 GCA_963575035.1 Avahi laniger
TCCTAAACCCCGAACACTGTCTCCTAAAGAATAAGATGTGGAAACAACCCAAGCGTCCATCAATACATAAGTGGATTAATAAAATGTGGTATATGTATATCATGGAGTACTATTCAGCTTTAAGAAACAATGGTGATATAGTACCTCTTGTATACTCCCGGATAGAGTTGGAACGCATTCTACTAAGTATTCCAAGAATGAAAAAACAAGCACCACACGTAGTCACCATCAAATTGGTATTAACTGATCAACACATAAGTGTACATATAAAAATAACTATTGGATGTTAATAATCTATTGGATGTCAGGCGGGGAGGGAGGGGAGGAGGGGACGGGTATATGCATACACAAAGAGTGCAATGCGCACCACCCGAAAGATGGACATATTTGAAACTCGGACTTAGGAACGGCGGGGGGCAAGGGCAACATACGTAACCTAAATATCTGTACCCCCATAATATGCTGAAATTAAAAAAAAAAGAGATTTGGTTATGTGTCCTTTAAGGTACCTTCCAGCCTCAAGATTCTTGTAATCTTTGTAAATATTGGGCAAAGCAGTTATACCCATAAATGGTATGTCTTACGTTTTTAGCTTCATCATTGTCTAAGGCAGGAAGTTATTGTGAGCAACAGACATAAAGAAGACATGTTGCAAAATGTCTAATGCTTAAGTACTTTTGACCTTCAATTCTTTATAACTGTGTATACCCAGGGCCAATATTCCAGAAATTGTGCTGTGCCTACAATTCGGGGAACACTTCAAGGTAGAAGGTGGCACCTGATGGTAACCCCCTGTAATAGAGAGCCTAAAGGCTGTCTTGTAGAAGAACAATTGTTTTGAAACCATAAGACCTGGTGATGCTGCTTAGAGAACTGCTAACCTGTGTGATCTTAAATAACTCATTTATCCTCCATGGACCTCAGTTAATTATTCTGTAACAAGGGTATAATCAGACTTTCTTCCAGAGTCAGGACAGGGATAGAATTAGATGAATGCATTTGAACATGTGAAGTGGCATCATTGTGAACTAGAAAAATACAGTAGTGTGATTTTCCACTCAAATGAGTTTTCAATAATAGAAGTATGATTTTTAAGGACATTTAGAAAAAAATTTTCAAAGAACATATTGACTTCTTTGTTTAACTTAGAATATGTCTCCATTTTTACTTTGGCTGCATTTCGGGAAAGGTCAGGGAAAGAAAGTGTGTTTGCATGAGCGCACAAGCATGCTTGTTTTGAATAAAATGGGAGGTGGCCAGGGGACAACTAAGACTCTAAGAAATCTTTCCCCTGCTCTCTGTAAAGTGTTTATGAGGTTTGGTTTTCATAGCATGGCTATCCTTCATTTCCCTAATGATGAAACCTCCTTAACCTCACTTCTAAACAGGACGGGAAGATATTCTGCCGACGGACAGCTTGCGATTGCCAGAATCCAAGTGCTGACCTTTTCTGTTGTCCGGAGTGTGACACTAGGGTCACAAGTCAGTGTTTGGATCAAAATGGACACAAGCTCTACCGAAGTGGAGACAACTGGACCCATAGCTGCCAGCAGTGTCGGTGTCTGGTATGTCGGCTTCCTTTGGAAAGCCTTGTCCCTTTACTCTGCAAGGGGTTATCATCTCAGCTGCTGTGGGCTCTAGTTCCCAGCTGTTCATAATACCATGCAGGGAGCTGAGGGGCCTGTGGCTCACTAAGGGATGTATGATCTGGCTAAAGACATTCAGATTGTATTTAAAACACTGTGCAGGACAAAAAACATTCATGGGACAGATTTGACCCAAGTGATGATAGTTTACAGCTGCTACTTTTTAGGAACTCCAGACCAAGAAAAATGTCTGCAAGATAGAAAATTTTCAAAATTCTGACTGATACTTATACTCCTTATAAAGTCAAATCTTTTATTTCTTGTAACATAACCCTTAAATATTTCAATATGAGAGGTAACAAACATAGTAGAAATATCATGGATTTAATAAAAGAGACCTAGAATCCAACCCTGATCTTCCCACATGCTGGCTCTGTAGGAGTAACTTGGGCAAGTCCTAGCATTTCACTGATCATTCTTTCCCTCACATGCACCCAGATGTACGAGTACCTATTTCATAGGGCTGTTATGAAGATTACAGAATACATGTGAAGGGCAAATGCAGTACTTGGCGCATAGAAGGTACTTAGTACATGGCAGCTACAATTGCTAATATTTTCTACTTTGAAAAAATCTGTTCAGATGCTAAATGTTCATACAGAAAAAAATTATTATAGATATTAATATAGGGATACTAATGATATAATCGTATTTGAGAAAGTCCAGAGAAAAAGTTTAATGTCTGGACCTAGTTCTTTTTGTTTCAAATTATATCACAAAAACAATGATTTCTAAGGATGGGAAGACTTTTAAGACACATTGTCATAGTGAGTGTGATGTTCCATTCGTAAGGTCACAATTATGGCACATTGTACCTGGGTTGACTTCTAATGGAAACTATTAGCTGTGTGTCCATAGTTTAACATTTGTTGAAATGAATGATTCAGTCTATGGATAGCATATAAAAACAATAATTCATAGAAATTGTGTTCTAAATTTCCATCAGATCTTCTAAAATCTCAAGGTGAATGTGCAGATAATCTTAACAAAATACATCTTTCTTAATCATTCCTACTACTGAGAAGTATAACTGAGATAAATTAAAATTATAGCCAGTTTTTCAAACTCCTATACAAAAACAAATAAATCTAACACAACCACAGAATTAGTTTCTGTGTCAGTCTGGAAAATTGCATTTCTTTCTCAAGAAGCCAATCATCAGGCAGTCAGAAGAATTTGTATTAATTTTATGCATGAAATTTTCACAGAATTTCAAAAGTATATCCTCTTCCATCTCTAGCCCCTACAGTGAATATTTCCCAGGAAAACTGAAGCTCTTGAACACATAAGAATTATTTGAGAATAATGTGGGTCATATTTAATGAATATTTATCCAGAGTTTGCATGTGCCAGATTCTGGATGATATATGGTGAACAAGATAGACATGATCCATCCCTGCAGAAAGATCATAGTCTTGTGAAGCTGAACAATTAAACAACAGTTACCATGAATTACGAGTGTCACAATAGGAGAAGAAAAGACTGCATAGGGAAATGGTTCTATCACGGGCAGTTTAATGGAGCCACAGGTGCCAGATGCCAAGATACATAGAGGCTTCATTTGAGCTATAATATATAACGTTCGTTAGCCACCTGTTACATTCAAACCATTTTGAAATGGTTCTGATATTGCCCAACCACAACTTTACATTTGATTGAGATGTTATAGTGCTTCAGGTTCTGCTACTGACCTTAAGAGAAATTAATTTCTTTTTGCATAGTAGCTGGTATTGTACCATTTATTTATTGATTTTATTAGCCTTTATTGACCAAAACTGTGCTATGCATCAGGGAGAGAAAGAAACAAGCCCATAGCCTGAAAGCACAGAACTTAATGCAAGACCGGGCACGGTGACTTACGCCTGTAATCCTAGCACTCTGGGAGGCCAAGGTGGGAGGATCCCTCGAGGTCAGGAGTTCAAGACCAGCCTGAACAAGAGTGAGACCCCATCTCTACTAAAAATAGAAAAGAAATTAGCTGGATAACTAAAAATATATAGAAAAAATTAGCCAGGCATGGTGGCACATGCCTGTAGTCTCAGCTACTTGGGAGGCTGAGGCAGAAGGATTGCTTAAGCCCAGGAGTTTGAGGTTGCTGTGATATAGGCTGAGGCCACGGCACTCTAGTCAGGGTAACAGAGCAAGACTCTGTCTCAAAAAAAAAAAAAAAAAATTAATGCAGAATAGTACTGATAAGTATCATAAAAATAATTGTAGGCTGTACTTGGCACACAAACAAAGAAGCAGGCCTAACTCCTTCTGTGGACTGCAGTCTAGAAGAACAGCAAAAGCATCCTGAAGGAAGTGATACGTGTAAGTAGATCTTCAAGGAAGAAGTGTATTGTACCCTCAGTAATGTTAACTAAAAATATTCAGTGAAGAGAATGATGAGAATTACTCTGCCCTCTTTCCCCCTCTGTGACTTTGGGAATAAAATTATTCACAGGAACAATGATGAGGCATTTTTGGCTTTCTCTCCACAGGAAGGAGAGGTAGACTGCTGGCCACTCACTTGTCCCAACTTGAGCTGTGAGTACACAGCCATCTCCGAAGGGGAGTGTTGTCCCCGCTGTGTCAGTGACCCCTGCCTGGCTGACAACATCACCTATGACATCAGAAAAACTTGCCTGGACAGCTATGGTGTTTCAAGGCTTAGCGGCTCAGTGTGGACAATGGCTGGATCTCCCTGCACAACCTGTAAATGCAAGGTAATTGGATGTCCTGGGGATGGTGAGGCCTCAAACAATTGCCAGAGAACACTAGTAGGCAGTCCTCTCCTGATGTTTCTGAATGCAGTTTCCATGTGGCATGGTGGAAAAAGAGGCAGTCATTACTTCTCCTAGGAGTTTAATATGTCTGGTTGGAGCATAGCTGCACCTTGTATGAAGGCAAATCCCTAATGAACACGCAATAAAATACTCTCTCTTGCCTTTAAACTACAGAATTTTAACAATTGACTCTAGGCTCAATTTTGGCTGATTTAAGCTATTTTGAATGGCTTATTAGAAAAAAAAAAGGAAAGGAGAAAGAAGGGAGGAGGAAAGAAGGAAGGAAGGAAGAAAGAAAGACAGGCAGGCAGGAAAATTACCTACACCTCCTTTCAAGTTAAAAATTTTCCTAAGTTCTTTTATGAGACTATCAATGTTAGGGGAAAAAATGCTCTGTGAAGTTGTTTGCTGTAATTATCAGAGTGCCTAACATGGTGACCTGCAGCTCTTGGTACAGCATTTGATTAATTGTGATTATTTCCCTGTCTTTTTGGAGGAGTGCCAATGAGACATCCTCATATGTTTTTAAGATTAAAAACTGACCCCTCCCTCCTTTCAAAGCTCATGACTATAGCTTATTTGGAGCAATGGTTAGTCAGTGTCAAATTCTCTGCCAAAACATCTGTTTAAGATTCCCATGATTAAGCACGTTAAAAATACGAGTCTACTTGGTCCCATTAAACCCTGGCTCAGCTTCAGGCATCAGTGGAAGGTTCCCAGCTTGCCTCTTTATGCTATTATAAATGCGGATTTTTTTTTTCTTTTTCCTGGAAAGTAACATCTTAAATGCAGCCCCAAAAGAAAAAGGATCATATCAGTCTTCATACAGTGAAAGAGCTATGGTAGCATCTGATCCTTCAGCCACAGAAAACTAAATAACCAGGAGATGTAGAGATCTGAGTTATTTAATATTATTTCTTTGATGTCATGCTTGATATCCATTAAAGAGAATTATAAAAATATATTTACTTTAATATATGAAATTGATTTTTAATGAATTTCTGAGAATTTATACATCTAAGCATACACTATGCCCTTCATAGTCACCATGAGAGACTTTGTATTTATCCCTACTTAATATGCAAACCTTTCTAGAACCCATCTTGGTTTTGCCTTCAGATTCTTGGAGTACTTTTGATTAGTTTTTAAAATGGCAACTTGTCATCTTTCAGGAATTTATTTTTGGAAAGAATCTCATTTGGAATAAGTCCAGCAAATAAGTTGTATGAAAACTTGGAAATCCCAGGGAGGTTTCCCAAGCATGGATGGAACACAGGCAGAGCAGGAAATTGCACGAGTAGCAGAACCCCAGCCAGAGAGACCCTGAAGGGTCTATCAGTCCTTCCTTTTCCTTCTACTCTTTCTCTAGCATTTTTCTAGTCATTTTTTCTATAGAATTCTTAGAGTTTATTTCAAAATGCTGAAGATCATTTTGAATATAAAGATTGCAGATTGCTAATTGATTTATATTCCGTGTCTCAATTGGCTAACACTTGTGTCTTTGATGTACAGAATGGGAGAGTCTGCTGTTCTGTTGATTTGGAGTGTCTTCAAAATAACTGAAGCATTTAAAATGGACTCATCGGGGGAGAAAAATGGACAAAATGACCATCCAACATGATGAAGAATAGAAGTTGGTGGTTTTGTTCTTTTTTTGTTTAACCACAGACAATTACCAAAGTCTCCATCTGAGGAAGGTGTTTGGGGGTTGCCTTTTGGACCTACCACTTTGCTCATTCTTGCTAACCTAGTCTAGGTGACCTACAGTGCAGTGCATTTAAGTCTACGGTTGTTAAAAGATGTTCCCCGTGTTGTAAATCACGTTTCCCTTATCAGATCATTTGCAAATACATTTAAATGATCCCATGGTAAATGTTGGTGTATTTTTTGGTTTATTTTGTGTACTAACATAAGAGAGACTCGGCTCCTTTTATTTATTTTTCTTGATTTTTGGATCAAATTCTAAAAATAAAGTTGCCTGTTGTGATTTTTGTCCCATCCACTGCATACTTAGTATTGAGATCCCTATGAAATGTATTGATGAGAATATGTATGTAAAATCCAAATGCATCATACTTATATTTCAAACTGTTGAACACACTTAGATGCTCACTTGTTCAACCTAAAAACTGAAGGCAATTATAAGGGAAGGACCACAAACATAATTAAATAATTCTTTTAGAAAGGATTCTTCTTCCCTCTTAAAAAAAAAAAAAAAGAAAATCTTAACCCACAATTTAGAAATGGCAATGCTTAAGCCTTTCTTAAGCAAAAGCTTTAAAAGCTTTAAAAGCAAAATTCTCCTTATGTTAGTTTTATATAACATTTAATAATTTACAAAGCACTTCCATGGTAATTCATGCAAGTTATCATCATAGTACAGGTGAATAGTATTATCTTTACATTACAGAAGCATGAATTAAGGAGTTCTAGTCAACCAATTTGTTCAAAGCTACTTGATTTATAGTTTGTGGGGCTGGTAACCAAGTTCCCTAATTCGTCTTTAGCGCTATTTTCTGCTAAGCCATGTTGCCTCTCACATAGATGAAGGCAACACCTTTAAGAAAACCTATTTGTATGCTCAGTAGTTATTTCAGAAGAGTGGATATTTCCACTTGAGCCACTGCCATATTTTTAAGAGTTGGCAGTTAGTAAGTTATACGAAATGAATAAAATGTGCAAATGACATTATCTGAGCCGAGAATTCAAGCTTAGGTTGTAGTTTTAAGTAAATCACATCTTAGTGGTTTGTGATACCTAAAGCTCATGAATTTATATTCTGAATCAAGTTGGTTCATGGATTCTCATTTACGTCTCAACATCTAAGATGACCTAACTTATTAAGTCAGTCATGATAGAGATATTATTCAAATCTCAAATATTAGAATTATTAATTCAAAATTAGAAGTTCCGACCACTGTTATTCATTGGTATGTGTCCAATGGAGATAATATTTGATAGTTTTAGTGAGGATGGAGTTCACTACATGAAATTAACTTCATGCATTATGATAACAGCAGTTTAAATACTACATTTGACAAGGAATGATATGTGGTAAATTAGAAATATTTCTAGTTTAATTTCTTAAATGAAACCTTGGAGTAGAATATTTGAAAATTATTTTTCAAAAATATTTATGACAGTTCCATTAAAAATAAAACCTTTCAATTTTCATTGAATAAAACAAAGATATTTACAAGAATCATTTATGACTGTATATGTTAGGGACTGGCAAACTATGATCCCATGTGTCAAATCCCATTACTAATACTGTGAAATCATTGTGGTTAAAGAGTAGACTATGAAGGAAGATGAAAATTCTGCACATAAACTAGGTATGTATTTATTAATCACGGCTTTGCCTCATTCATTCCTTCTAGGTTGCATATGTATATATATAAAATAATATTATATATAAGTTGTACATGAATATTCATATGAATCTTAAAATGAATATATAACATTTTATATATTCATATGTAATGTGCATATACATAATCCTAGACCTTCCTCTCCTCTGAACTTTATTAGTCTGTGCTTATGTCACTGTTACAGACTTTTAAGATACATTTTCTTTGTATTATGGTTACAGTAAGCTATAGGTTAGCTTGTAAACTAAATACGTACAGTCTTCATTTTCTAGTATAGCATAGTACCTTCCAGAGTGAGTGTTCAATTAAATCTTTCAAATATTGAAAGATCTTCAATATTTGAAGTGGTTTGCCATTTCTACACATTCCACATTTAGGTATAAAATGCTAGACATTTGGTGATATTATCCAAGAAACACCTTGAGACCAAAATTGAAGCTGTATATGGAAAAAGCACCTTTCCTTTGCCTGTGTATCAAAGTCATTCCTACTCTAGCACTGGTAAATGATGGAAAATTACAAGATTATGTTATTGAACTTACTAATCAAGGAAACACAAGTGACTCCACTGAAGAAACTTTAGAACAGAGACTCGGTTGATCTGATATTCTTAATTACAATGGAAATTTAATGGAACCACCATTTCAGAGCCAAAAGAAATTCAGAACAAACTTTACAAAGCTGAAAAAGAAATCTGCGGAAAGAAATATAATTCAGACTCTAATGATTAGTAGAGCTCAATTATAATTCTTTGTAAGTCTTTTTATTTCTACTTCACATTTAAATGTTTTCTAAATTCTCTTGATTTGGATACATTGGTCATCTAATATTCATCAATTTTTTTTCATAGTATCAAAAATTTGTCATAGGATATTGGAAATAATCCACTCTAGCGATTTTCAAACTTTCTTAAGCATAAGAGCTGCTTTAAATATCAAAATTTATTCAATGCTTCAGTATAAAATTTGGATAAAAGAGCTTCTCTGACCAAATGGGGATTGGAGAACTGGAACCCCTTCATATACACTACCACAACTCACAGCTTTCAGCAGAGCACCACTGCAAAGCCATTGACCTAACTTCTCACCTTCACTTCTACAAATAAGGAAGCCAGGACTCAGAGTGGGTAAGGGACTTGCCCAGAGTTCACAACTAATTAATCATAGACCTCTGACCACACAACCACACTATTTTCCACTATGCCATCCAGCTAAAGATTCCAAATGTGTTTTCCACATTTCAATTTCAAGTGGGCTTTTCTTACTCCTCCTAAATGGATGACATTAAAAGACCATCGTGAATGAGGTATAGTATTTGTTATTTTGTGTGTTCCATGTCACTCCTGGTTGTGATATGGATTTATGAAAATTCTGATAATGGATTCTGTGAAACATTCAAATTAAAAGATCAAATAGCATATCTAAGCCCACAATAGCAATAAGCCATTTACCCAATTACCCAATCTCATGCTTCATAGAAAAATAACTGGAGAAGTTAAATCAGTTTGCGAATGCAACTACTTCTTAAGATTAAAATACACACAAACACATCCCTTACAATACAATGAAATCTGACATTGAGATATAATCCTATATACATATACACGTATATATGTATATACATACACATATATAGAGAAGAGATATCCTGTTTTCTATTATTCACCTCTTATTATTTCATTAATTCAGTGGCAATGTGGTAGGCTCTCCAAACAGACGAATAAGACAAAATTGGTCTATCTTTATGGCGTTTATATAGTCTCATGTGTAAAAGACTGACAATAAGTTAGAAAATAATTAACTACAATATAGCAATATAATGACAGGCTATATTAGCACTAGGAAAGAATTGCATAGTGATAAACTGGCGAGGAACTGGAGAAGCTCGCTTTATATACAGTGAGGTGATGATCAAGGAACAACTGTAAGGGGCTGATGGACAAGCTGAGACCTAGAGAATGAGAAAGAATCATACATGTAAAGTACTACAGGAATAACTTTCCAGGTAAAATAAATAATTTGAAAGCTGTGGAGTAGAAAGAGGCTTGGTGCATTGAAGGTCATGAGTGGAGCCAGAGGCCAACAGGTGAAGGAGACAATTAATGAGGTTGGAAAGGTAAGCTAGAGCCAGATGTTGCAGGCCACAGTCATGAGAAGACCATAGTCACATTTTTATTCTAAGATCAAAGGAAAGTTATTAAAGGATTACGCATTTATTTACTCATTTTATCCAGTCACATTATTTATGCACTCTATTTTTTAAGTTATCAATTCATATTTAATTGCTTTTTAATGAATGTTATGAAACTCCTATTATGTACCCAGGGAGAACATAAGAAAACAATAACATTCTCTTTTCCATTAGAACTTAAATTTCTAATTGGGTTATCACAAAGCAATAAAGAGGATGTGGCATGTCCAGAAATAAATTCAAGGAATACTTATGAAAATTGAATCTTTACATCATTTGTTGTCTCTGCAGGACCCTCATTTGATTTCTTTGTTCTTGCCCATTAGAATCATAATCAGTTGTGTAGTTCCAAACTATGTCATTTTGTACTATAGTTTCAAACAGAAGTAATGGAGCACTGAGGAAGAAGAGAATCTATTTGCTTAATCTGGAAATAGTAGCAGCCATCAGTGCTACAACAATGCTAGAATGTAATATTCAACTCTTCAAGATTGTGTCCACCAGATAATGCAAACTTTTTGCATAGAACTGATTTAGGTTACCAGAAAAAATGATATTTACCTAATTTGCAGCAACTTTTCAATACCTAGATTTGTTAATTTTTACAAAGGAAATTTTATGGAGATAATTTGTCACAGATTTCTGATTTACAGTCACCAGAAACTCTAGAAGTTATCTAATACTCCTTCAAAGTTATAGGTTAGTAAATCAATTGTTTTTCTCCCTACCCTAAGTGCATCCCTTCCCTCTTTTTTTCATTCACTTTAATCATATGACATTTATTGGTACCTAAACCCCAGAATTTCCTCAGTGTGTTCTGTGTCTGCTTTTGTAAAGTGTGAATATTGATGTTTCTACTGATTAGTTCAATTCTGCAAGAATGAGAACACTTGCTTAACTGAGTGGAACATTGGCATCCTACCTATTAGAAGACATCATCAGTCACCATAAGTATTTCTGAAAAAAAAATGCATTTATAGGATGCACTCATTCAAAAGGTTTAAGATTGAAATAATTTGATCTTTATGAAAACTATTAATTGCCCAAACAAATATGGATTAATTCACACAGGTGCTCTGTGATGATTAAATTTCATGGCAGCTTGGTAGAAGAACAAGACAGTTGGACCTACATCTTTCTTGTTCTAACCTCCCTCTGATGCACAACCAGGCAAAGCAAAGCAGGCAAGGGAAGCCCAGGAAGGATAAGATGGCAGAAAGCATGTGATCAGCTGGCAGACTCAGAGTGTCCTCAGCAGACGTGAAGAAAGGAAGCCATAGAATAATTTCTTACTACCAATAACAGAGCATCTTGGTTGCTGCAGTCCATCTGAGAAAGGAGTACTTGTCATTCCTATTTTTATTCATAAGAAAAGAAATGCAGAGAATATATATAGGTAAAGCAGACCTAAAACATTTTGTAATTGAAGTGAATGAGAAGGGATCCCTATGTGATGTAGAGAATATCAGAATTAAAACCAGACTCCGTTTCCTATATTTGTTTTCTGTGGCTGCTGTAATATTATTATATACCTGCTGTCTTAAAACAACAAATTTATTCTCTCACAATTCAGGAGTCCAGAGGTCTGAAATCAAGGTGTCAGAAGGGCTAAGCTCCTTCCAGAGGCTCTAGGGGAGAATCCTTCCTTGCTTCTTCCAGCTTCAGATGGCTTCAGTTAGTCCTTGGCTTGTGGTCACATCACAGCAATCTCTGCCACTGTGGTCATATTGTCTCCTTGTCTGTGTCTCTTATGAGGGTAATTGTCATTGGATTTAGGGACCACTCAAGGATTCAAGACTATCTCTTCATTTCAAGGTCCTTAATTACATCTGCAAAGATCCCTTTTCCAAATAAGGTAACATTCACAGGTTCTGGGAATTAAGACTTGGGCATAATTTTTAGGGGGGCACCATTTAGCTGACTATATCTTGATTATGAAAGCTAAAAATCACTTAATCTCATTCTGTATTAAAGAGTCATGATTGTTCCTTTCTAAATAAGCCTCATTTACACACTGAAGTAGATATATGTCTGTGTAAGTCTCACTTCCATAAAGGTAAGATGCCCTTCTATCCAAAGGATATGAAAAGGCATATATGCTAGAACTTCTCCATTACAGAATTTCTTATTTTCTAAAGAAATTTGAATTTAAGGTCTCAAAGGATCAAAGCCCTGGAGTTAATGAGGGAATAATAAAAATTAAGAAATGAATGATGAGGTTATTGCCATTTTATACATTTTAGTCAGTATGTGATACCCATTCACAGTCTAGCACAGAGTACAAAAATTCAGAAGTAGAAAGTTGAGCTAAGTACCCCTTTCTCTTTCTAAAAAACGCTTTCTGACCATATGGCAAAATATAGTCAATCAGGTATCTATCTGGAATTTCAATCGGATCCATAAAGCTTTATGAATTCTCTTTTCAAAGTCAATTGCAGGTTTTCCTCACCCTGACAGCATTCCAGAGAAAGCTTGAGACATATACTCTTTCAGCCTTTGTATGAGTGTCTGCTGTAAATATCTCCCTCTGTCCACCAAGATAAGAACTCTTGGTAGCATACCTGATGGCACTATGCCATAGCAATGGTATCTCTTGATTATGCAATTAATTTTATTAACTTACAGTCTCTATAGTTTATCATTTATATTTACTCATTACTCCATTTCATTAAAAAATAGTTTCAAATAAGTCATCTTTGGGCATTTTGAAGAAATGTGGTCATTTTGTATTCAGGAAGTAGACACTAAGCTAACAACTACACTTCAATTAATCAAATCCATGTTTAATGGGCAACTCACACAGGTTCTGTGTTCTTGGAGCTGAAGGATGAGGACTAATATAGAACTATTCTATTGCCTGATAGAAACTGTACTAAGCATTACACCAGTGTCTCATTTTGCACTTAAAATATTGCTAAAAGTCAGAAATAATCCACATTTTACTGGTGAGAGAATGAGCAAATGACTTTGCTTTTAACACAGCTGTGAGCAGAGGGTCTGTATTCTAAAGCTTAAGCTATATAGAGTTGCCAGGGAAAACGTAAAGAGAAAGATTTGACGTTGCTTAGACATATTATAAAAACAGGGCAGCTTTCCTAGGAATAAGAAGGCAGAGAACTGGAAGAGGTAGACAGGAAAAGAGAATGTACACTGAGGGATGAATGAAGATTAGAGCAGATCTTCTTAGGTCAGGGTGAGTGGTTTGGACTGGGTTGCAGAAAATCTGGGAGGCATTCTGGTTTTTGTAGTACCACTGTTTTTACTGTAATTCTCAGTAGGACTTTACTACGTTGCATTCGAAGAAATAGTATGTACCTGGCACATGCATGACTGGAAAGGCCCTCTCACCCCATGATTCAACGGCTGTTAATTTTCACTTTCACATTGTGGATGAGGTGGGTAATTACATTCAGCTGTCTGCCACCATCGTGCTGCTGCTTTCTCACAGACCTGTGACTCTTCATTTGTCCTCAGAAGTAGGGTTGCATTGTGAGCTGTGAAATGCATCCAGCTGTCCAGTGCCTGGCAGAAGCTTGTTCATCATCTACCTCTCTCCTCTGGATCTAGATGGTTCAGTCACACTGCTTTTCAGTGGAGATATTGATCTTTCTAGTCACTTTACATAGCAATCTTAGAAAATATGGGAAATCACTTTCACTCCGCAATGGACAAAACTACTAAAAATGTCCACTGTTTGGAGCATGAAAAATGATATATTGTGAAAAACACAAAATTTAAGAGTGAAGCTGAGGAACTAAGATCAAGAAAAAAGGCCCAACTGGCCTTTGGGAGCAGCCCAAGTGATGCATACTAGCAAAAGTGAAAAACAGACAGTATGAAGTGGCTCAGAGCTAATAGAACAGGTCAGTGTATTTGGCTCAAGCTTTGGAGCACAAAAACAAAAGATGGTGGGATTTGTGGTGGGTGTCCTGAGAATTTTCCCACTAAGCACCTGCCCACATCTTGTTCAAAGAACTTTCCTCAGTGTAAGGAATCCAATTGCCTATGGTTCATGCTTATGCTTTAAATCTCTTATGAACTTGTATTTATGCTAGACATTGAACGTTTATTTTACTGGACACTTATTTCTGACAATGTTATGTGGGAACACTGGAATGAACACAGCAAGGTACAGAAAACAATGTTACAAGCATTTGGAGGAAATACACATCACTTTCAGAAGAAGGAATACAGTACACAGTATTACACTAAAAAAAACACATTGCCAACAAAAAAAAGCAACTCTAAAGACTGAATACTCATGTTGATAATGTTTAGGGCAAGGACTCTACGAGCTATTTTTAAAGATCTCGAGGAATCGGAGTACAAGCAGTGATTGGTGTGGTGTCAGAACAGTTGAGACTAGACTAGCCCTACATTCCTGAAGATCTGGGAGCACAGTCAGGGGACAGTCAGCAGGATTGTAGGAGGAGAGGGAGCAGCAACCACAGAAATAAATAAATGGCATTGGTTGAGATTTGACTATTTTCTGGTGCTGGGTCAGAAGCCTTATACAGTTTAATGTCAGAGGTGTGTAACAGAGTTTGGAGCATGGGAATGAAGTCACAGGACATGACTTTAGTGCCACAGTGAGGCATATGAATAAAGCCACCTGTACTACAGGGACTAATAAAGTGACAAGTGGAAGACGAATGAAAACAAACTGTATCTGGAAAACACATGATAAAGTGCAAAGAGCACAAGTCTTGGAGCCAGAGAAAGTTGGGTTTGAATCCCAGTTTCATTACCTCCCAGTTGGGTCAAGTGTGAATAAGTTACTAACTTGCCTGAATGTCAATATCCTTATTTATTAAATGAAAAAGGAAGTTCACATACCTTGAGTGCTTTTATAATAAAATTAAGAGATACTTCATGAAATACATAAACCTCATAGATGGCTAATGAATGATAGTTATTAGAAGAGTCTTTAATTTTTTTTCTCATATTGACCCCTTATGATTCCCTGCTCCTTGCCTTACTCTGTAAGGCAACTACATAAATCACTGACTAGGGATTTGGCCAGGCTCTTCCTTAGAGTTCAAAATATCTTAGCCTTATTGGTGAGACATCAAGCAAATTCTCAGCTTATCCCTTTTTTCCCCTCCAAGATGAATGAGCAAGTTCAAGATAGGAAGGTGCTTTGAGGGGGCGGGCAGTTCTAAAAGGATAAAGAACTGCTAACAAGCTGGGTAAATCTTAAAATCCTTTAGCCCTTGAATTCCGCTGTCAGGCTGTATGAACACGTGGAATGATGATAAAGAGGTATATTATAGACCTGCAGTTTCGAGCAAGTAGGTAATGATTGGAAATGATTACATACTGGCCAAAAGACCAAAATCCAATGGTAAAGATCAGCTGGGTAATTTGAAGTCATTTGATCTGATAAATATTAGGCTGCTGAAAAGGCTAGGTAATGTTTCCCTTGGAAAACTTAAGAGAAGAAACATTTTTACTTCGGAGCAAACATGCAAAGTATCTTATTCCTCTGCAGAGTTAGGAAATGGAGGGAATTTCTGAATAAATATATTTGGTAGCATTTTTAAAATATTAAGAGACAATCTAATTAAAATACGAGCTAATCTAACCACTTGTACCCCCATAATATGCTGAAATAAAAAAGAAAAAATAAAAATATGAGCAAAGGACTTGAACAGACATTTCTGCAAAGATGACATAAAAATGGCTAACAGATATTTGCAAAAGTGATCAACATCACTAATCACCAGGGAAATGCAAATCAACCACTATGAGATATCACCTCACATCGATTAGGATGGCTATTACCGAAAGGACAAGATAAAATATTGGCAAGAGAAAAGGAAACCCCAGTACATTGTTGGTGGGGAAATAAATTGGTATAGTCATTATGGAAAACAGTATGGCGTTTCCTAAAAATTTAAAAATAGAACTGTTAATACTATACAATCCAACAATTCCATTTCTGGACATATAATCAAAGGAGATAAAATCATCACCTCATAAAGATATCTGCACTCCCATGTGTTCATTGCAACATCGTTCATAATAACCAAGATATGGAACCAACAACTTAAGTGTCCATCTATGGATGAATCAATAATGAAATGTAAGATACACACACATAATGGAATATTATTCATCCTTTAAAAAGTTAGGGGATTCTGCCATTTGCTGCAACATGAATGGACTGGGAGGACATTATACTAGGTGAAATAAGCCAGATACAGAAAGAAAAATATTGCATGATCTCACTTATATGTGGAGCCAAAAAAAAAAAAAACAGTCAAATATCCAAAGGTAGAGAATAAAGGAATAAAGCACTGCTTGCAGGCAGGTGGGGGGCAGGTGGAGCAGGAAACAGGGAGATGTAAGTCAAAGAATACAGAGTAGCAGATAGGTAAGGATGAACAATTCTAGAGATCTAGTGTACAACATGAAGACTGTAGTTAATAACTCTGCATTGTAGCAGAGATTTTTGTCAGGCAAGTAGATTTTGGCTTCTCTTGTCACCAAAAATATGTGAGAGATAATGTCAACCAGCTTCACTGTAAGAACTATTTTTCTATCTATATGTATTTCCACATCATGTTGTAAATCTTGAATATACACAATAAAATGTATTGATTAAAAAGAGAAAAAAGAACTTTTCAAATCACAGAGAAGACTTTGAGAAAATGGGCTCAAATTTTCCCTACTAGGGTGGCTTCACGAAACCCACCCCTGGGGTTCCCACCATGTGTTCTTGTTTACGAGGGCTGTCAAGTGGTCTTTTGTGGAGTTGTCCAATCAAGCCAAATCTGCCAGTATTTACTGAGTGCCCCAAACTGAACTATATTTCATGGAGAGATTAAGAATCAAAACCTAGGTGTTCAGAATGAAGGTGGTCTGTGAGTGACAGAAACACATAAGTCATTTCCTACTCAGATTCTAGTACTCGTTGTCTTAAGGCAAAGAATAAACAAATGATTATTCTTTTCATTCCCAGGGAGGGCAGCATCAAAGATGCAATTAGATAAAGTGTAGACATTATGATATTGTTTGGGGGGAGAGGAAGCAACTCACATGGTATTAAAACAGCAGGCATGAGATGCTGCAATTATCTTCTCCAAATACAATTATCTAGATAATTTCGAACAATTATTTAAATTATTTAGACCAAAGGGGAAAAATTGTATATTGAATCTCTGGGGCTAAGATCTTCGGCACATATGTTGACCTAGTTTAAACCCCAAAATATTTATTGTGCACCCACTGTGTGTCAGGTAGGGAAGGAAAACAATAAAATACTGGCCCTTGTTTTCAAGGAGCATAAAATTTATAAAAGGCTATAATGAACATAAAAACGATGTGCTAAGAGTTGCAATAGAGGTCACCATAAGATGCTAAGGGAGAAAAAGCAGCAGCACCTAACCCATACTTGAGGGAAAATTTATAAAGGAATCCTTGGGGCCTGAATTGAAATGTAAATATTTAAGGGAAGACTAAAGAGTATTCCAGATGGGAACAGCATAAGAAACTTTCTGGAGGAGTGATATGGTGTAGCACCTGTAGGTGACTTCACACTTACATATTGATGTCATTGTGAAATGAGAGCTAGGGGGAAATGGTAAGAAATAGTTTTAAGAGTAAAGCAGGGACCAATATGCCAAAATACAGAACATTTAGATAATCAATAGGGGAAAGTATTTTGCTAACCCAGTTTTGAAGTTAAAAATAGGAAAAATATTTCAATTTTCATAACTTCATGGCCCATTAGCACCTGCCACAAAAGTGTTAAGAACTCTGGAATTTTATATTAAATCTTTATGAATAAAGGGGCCAGGAAGTGTACAGATTGGTATATCAAACTCACTTGGAGAAATAGCAACATTGCAGGGGGAGGGGACAGAACAGGTGATCCCAGGACAAACATTGACCAAGACCCTTTGCAATATGTTCTTCCTACCTGGGCCTCTGTCCTCTTATCCTTGCTGCTTTGGGGTTCTAAGGCTGTGAAAGCTCTAACAGAATTGTGTCAGTGAAGTTGGAGGATGTGTCTTTGAGTAAGCGGAAGCCCTGGAGAAAAAGTAGAGTAAAAGTTTAAATATTCAAGGAAGATATGAGTAGACTGGATGCATATAATCTCTCCAGTCTCTCTTCTGAGTATAAAGAAAAAAGAGGAAATTTCAAGAAATAATTGTATTCCTAAGATTGTCTCTGTACAGGGAATGCATTCATTTATTCTGCCTTTAATGAGTCGGTTTAGGTGTTCATTTATTCGTTCTTTTATGCATTTTTCAATTCATTCACACCATTATTCATTTGCTTATCCCTCTCTCCATCTTTCCATTCAGTACAGCTTTCTTAAGAAGATAACTATTGCTTCAACAACCCTAAAATGGTCAAGAAAATCCTAAGTATTATCAAGACACTAAAGAAGTAGAGGGCAATTATAATTAACATTTATTAATGGCTTGCTAGACATTGCTGATAATTTCTTTCATGTTCACAATAACTTATGACAATGTTGCTATTTTCATCATTTTTCTATTGAGGAAACTAAAGCAGAGAGAGGTTAAATGATTTGCCTATGGTTGTAGAGTTCCTAAGAGGCAAAGCTGGGATTTGAATTTGCTAGAGGAGTTAACCTCCTACTCACCAACTCAGCTGGTCATGTATTTCCTTTTCTCATGCTAGAAAATCATTTTAAAATTGTTTCTTCTGTTCACGTGGATTATTTTTCCACTAAAATTACCCAACCTCACTTCCTGCCTTTTACTTTAATCATTGAATGTTTCAGTCTGAGTTTCAGAGAGAAACAAGAAAAATGAGGGAAAAAAAAACAGAAATAAGGTTAGATATTTCAAGCAGAGAGAATTTAATACAGGGAGTTAGTAAGACATGTGTTCAAAGAGCTCTGAAGCTAAGCAGAGATAGCAAACCAGAGATGAGCAGCAGTTGAAAACTGTGAGAGGGAAAACAAGGCGGTAGTGTTGTTACCAAAGCACAGAAACCAGAGTAAGGGCCAATGCAGAAAGTGGAAACGCCCCGGCTGGAATAGGTACCACAAAGAACAAGTATCCTGGTGAGAGCTGGAGTCACAGGGAAAGCACAGCCACCATTGAGGACATTGCTCAAGGCAGATGAACAAGAATTTCTTCTCAGAATTCTACTGATTCCTCCCTTTAATTCATCCTACCCAGAAGCCAGAAGGAAAAGGTAGCTCAGAAAATAGAAAGGGTGAAAACTGAAAAGGAATATGAGAACAAATCATCAAAAGGATGGTTTCACAAATGGCTCATCGGCCAGTTTGTCTCAGGAGCCCATTCGCTATCATTTGATTGATCTGTAATTCCATTTTCTATTCTTTGATTTGTAATCCAACTACAGATGTTGTTCATGTATGGTAAAAATCAAGTATCTATTTTTTGAGATATAGTTGTTGAAAAAGAATACGGATATGTACACTCTTAAAGAGACAGGATCACCTTTCCCTTGGATGGCAGCCAGTAACTGCTATGGCTACTTTTTAGCTCCTGAGCTCCGTAGAGAAAGAATGATTATTCGAAACAGTGTCCCGAGAGAAGGGGAGAGATCAAAATCTGAAGGAGAAAATGACCTCCTCAGCTAAGTTCCTCTCCGTATTTATTTCCAAGAACATGTGCAAAGGGTCAGGGCTGTTAATTTAACAACTTCCATACAGGTCAGCTGTTTTCAGCTGACCTTTGCACACAGGAAACGAGCTGCTTTGGGAAGGCGTTTTCGCCTGACCCTTCATTCACCTTGCTCACGTTCTTTCCAACCATCCATCTGTCTAGGCCCAGCCCTGACATGTCCCCCTTTTTGTATAAAATTAGGGACGGGGTGTGAGTAGGAGAGAGAGACGTAAGCTTTAGCCATGTCTCTTCATAATGGCAGGTCATCAACTGGCGGATCCGGCAGCATGTTTGTACCTGAGCAAACAATAATAATTCTGCTTGAGCGAGAGCTGCTAATAACATCATCCATATAGTGATAGATAATAGCAGATGGGAACTAGCACCGAGAAGGGAGTAGGGCTGGATCAATATAATATTGACCAATAGCGAGACTATTTAACAGCTCTTGTTGAAGGACTTTCCAGTGATACGTGTTTGATGGTTGGGCATTATTATAAGTGGGAACAGAAAATGCAAATCTTTCCTGGTCTTGTTTCGCTAGAGGAATTGTGAAAAAACCATCTCTTAAATCAATTAAAATCAAAGGCCAATCCCTTGGAATTAACAACAGCTGGGGAAGACCAGGTTGTAGAGGTCCCATCGGGACTACGGTAGCATTAAGAGCTCTTAGGTCCTGTAGTAAATGCCGCTTATTGTTCTTTTTAGGTATGACAAATACAGGAGTGTTCCATGGGCTCAGGGAAGATTCTATATGTCCCGCTTTAAGTTCGTCCTGGACAAGAGATTTTAAATGTTTTAATTTATCCTGCTTAATGGGCCACTGCTCTATCCCGATGGGCTAATTAGTGGTCCATTGTAAAGGTGTGGGTTGCAGTGGATGTACCTGAGCAGTGGGCCCTCTTGTAGGCAATGTTAAGAAGTGGACGGTTTACCAGGGGAAGAATAGAGATCCCCTTTGACAGAGGGAGGAGGAGAAAGAGGTAGCTGCTCCTCCCGTTGAGCCGCAGAAGACAAGGGTGGAGAGAATGGCTCAGGATTTGGGAGCTTTACAACAGGGGATGCCGGCTCCTCCAGGGGAGCAGACCACAGCGAGGAGGAGGAGCAGTTCCAATGGATTAGAAACCGCAGGAATACGCAAGGGAGTCACTGCTGTTTGCACCGGACTCCATGTAGTTAATACAGCAGGGGGCACTGGAACCCCCTGCCTAAGATTCTTCTTAAAAATCTTCTCTACTTGTTCTCAGAGCTCTAAATCTAACGTGCCCTTATCTGGGAACCAGGGGCAATGTCTTACTGCGCACAAGAGCTGTAAACCTTTTGGTTTGACAGAACACTGGGCATCTTTTAAGAGTTGTTGCAAAGTGTGTAGATAAATTTGCTGATCATTTGTCAGGTGCTGCCCCATGTTAGAAATCCCTTTCTGAAACTACACATGTCGGTCCCTTTCCCAAAGCAGCAGGCGGGACTGTCCCTTACCAGGATGATTCCTTGTCGTCCAGATGACAAAATGCTCACTAGACGCCAGAATTCCTGAATCACGTCGGGGTCACCACTTGTTGCAGCTACTTTTTCCACTCCTGAGCTCAGTAGTGAAGGAATGAATAATTACTGGAAACACAGTGTTCTGAGAGTAGGGGAGAAGCCAAAATCTAAAGGAGAAAATGGCCTCCTCAGCTAACTTCCTCCCTGTATTTATTTCCAAGGACACGTGCAAAGGGTCAGGGCCCTTTGTTAATTTTCTTAACAACTTCCATGCAGGTCAGCTGTTTTCAGCTAACCTTTGCACTCAGCAAACAAGCAATTTTGGGCAGGCGTTTTTGCGTGACCCTCACGTTCTTTCCATCCATCCTTTCTTTCCATACAGGTCAGCTGTTTTCAGCTGATCTTTGCGCTCTGCAAACAATCTGCTTGGGGAAGGCGTTTTCGCCTGACCCTTCATTCACCTTACTCACGTTCTTTCCATCCATCCATCCTGCTAGGCCCAGCCCCTACAAGTAACATGTAGCATTGATGTAAGTTATGTAATGGTAGTGGTAAAATTCATATGTTGAAAATCTAACCCCCAGGATGATGGTGTTATAAAGTGAGTCCTTCTGGGAGGTCATTAGGTCATGACGGAGCCCTCCTAAATTGGATTAGTGTCCTTATAAAGTAGGCCCTTTCACCATGTGAGAACACAGCAAGGAGGTGTCATCTATGAACCAAGAAATAGGCAGTCATCAGACAGGGACTCTGACAGTGCCTCCATCTTGGACTTTCCAACCTCCAGAACTGTAAGAAATAAATTTCTGTTGTTTATAAGCCACACTTCCATTGTTTATGGTATTTTGTTTTAACAGCCCAAATGGACTAAAAGAGTACCTTTGTTGGAAATTAATGACCTTAGGAATTTAGGTCATTTTCAACGGCATTTCAATACCACAATTAGATATTCTGTGTCTATAACTTCTTTATGTATTTTCTTCCAATAACTTCTAAAATAGACTCCCAAAGAACAACATTATCTACTGTAGAACTGATTATTTTAACATATTGAAAAAAGTGACAATTTATGCCACATTTCAGATAAGCATATATTTGATAAGAAAAATATGGCACAAGAGTAAGAGTTAGAAGCAGCTGTGTTGAAGTACTGATAATGTACTGAAATGTTGAAAGATAGGGTAGCTACCACTTCAACAGTTTCTACAGTATTTAAGAGAAACCAGCATGCCTGAGATAAGATTCAATAAAGGGAATCCCTTCTCATCCTGTAAAAAGAAATTAGTATTTGGCTACTTTTACACTTTTGATTGTCACTGGTGGTGTTGCTGTCACTAATTGTCTTATTCAAAACTTCTGCATGAGATAGCCTTCCTACCAAACTTCCGCATTAGCACTGCATTACACTGGATCATAACCTGATGTTGTCCTTTCTCATTTTACTTTCAGGACCTTTCAGTTCTAGTTGTGTTCATCTAAACTGTCATAGATCAGCATGTCTTTAATGGCTCTGAGTTCACCAGGATCTTTTCCAATCCAGCTGATCAGAAGTTTCTATAAAGAATATCATACTTAAGACTATAAGCTATTTCTAAAGACAACTTAGAGCTCAAATCTTAGCAGTAATTTGTTCCAGTAAATCCCTGTTCCAGCCTTAGCATGGCATCTTTTTCCCTTTCAGTCAAAATTTGCTGAGCAATTGCTGCATCTCTACATTTCCTTTTGCCTGTCTAGACAGCTTGAGGACATTTGACATAATTGAATAATGGAATGAGAAAAAGCTTACATAGCAAATTGGATGAGTTTCTGAAACAGGAATCTATTTTCATTTTTTTCCCCTTGGCTTTCTCAGCTTGATTTTCTTTCTATGGAAACCCATAGTGCCTGTCCTTGTGAAAGACTTGCTTGAAAGAGATACTTTAGTACTGATAATGCATATTAATGAAACTATACTATAGGTAGCCCTAATAAATGGACATACCTGTTCTCTGCCTGATTTTGGAAGTAATTGAGAGATAGTAAAGAAACCAAGCAGATAGAGATTAAAAAGTTACATTTTTATAGAGCTATTTGGGGAATGAAATTCAGGTGTGCAGCAACAGTGGACTTCATAAAATTCGTCTTCAGAATTAAATAGATTCACCCACCTACCATTGGACAATAACAAGTCTCTCACAGATGTAGAGTCTGCCACTGTGAAATTTAATGCATAGTGGAACTGGGTAAAATGTACATTCTCTGCAGGGAGACCAATGCCTAAATGCAAGGAGAAAGGAATAGGCTTAGCTTTGCATGCATCTGGCTTCTTTTCTCAATCAACTAATAATTTAAGTAATTTCTTCTTTCTTGGGAGGCAGCACATAAATGGTCAAAAGGAAACCAGGTGCCTCCAACCACCACCCCCATAAAAATCAGGTCTAGAGATACATATCTTCTGTCAGTGTCATCTCTTGTTCCATTTACAACATAGTCTCTTTGCCTTGCTTTCTTTCCCTTTCTTTTCATTCTTCTTTTTTCCCTCAATTTTATTTAATTCAGACAACAAATATTTATTGAGCACCTGCCTTGCACAGGTTCTTCTTGTTCTCCATTTCTTGCTCCATTATTACACATATTTAGGACTACCAGCTGCCTACATGGGCATTACTGAATATATTGGAGGAAAACAATGGGACTAAAGCTCCTACATATATTTGCTGAGTTCTCTCTTGAGTATTATTTTAAATTAATTTATTAAATCATTCGATCCACATTTATTAAGCTCTTAGTAAGTGTGTAATATTCTTCTAAATTCTGAAGATAGCACAGTAAACAAGACAGGAAAGGTCCTTGCCTCACAATGTTTACATTATAATTAGGTAGATAGATAAAATAAATAAATACACATAAAATGTAATATCAGGTAGAAATAAGTACTTTAAGGAAAATAACACAGCATCGAGGGAGACGAGAGATGAGGCCTATTTTTAGATAGGATGGGGGGAGGGATTTCTCCCTGAGAAGATCTTTCAGCAGAGACCTGAATGAAATGAAGTAGTTGGCCATTCAAATGTATGAGGGAAGAACCTTTAAAGCAGATGCAACAACAAGTATAGAAGGCTTGAGGTAGAAAATATTGGCCTAAAGGATTTATATAGAACATTGTCCCCCAAGACATCAGAACAAAAATTCTTTCAAGCACAGGTAGAACGTTTACAAAAATTGACCATATGCTGGTCTATAAATAAAGTCAACAGATTTTTAAAAGGCTGGTGGGTGGGGCAAAGGCAATATATGTAACCCAAACATTTGTACGCCCATAATATGCTGAAATAAAAAAAGACTGGGTTTATACAAGGTATATTGTCTATACACCATGTAAACTAAAGATCAGTTTAAAAAAAACACTCCTATGTGTTGGTAAATTAAGAAGTATTTCTAAATAGCATATGGATTAAAATACAAAATCATAGTGAATAAAATACTTTTAACTTAATAGAAAAAAACTGTATCTGAAGATTTGTGGGATGTAACAGTCATAGTAGAGAGAAAATTATGACCATATGTATATACATTAGAAAGGAGAAAGACTAAAACTTTACAAGATAAGACCTCATCTCAAGAAGTTAGAAAAAGAATAGCAAAGTAAGCTTGCAAAGATTAGAAGGAAGGAAACAATAATTTTAAAAACCAGAAAGGAAACAAACAAAAATAAAGCAAACATTTAATTGAAAGGATCAACATAGCCAATTGTTCTTTGAAAAGGCTAATGAAACTGCTGAATCTCTGATGAAGTTTACTATGGTGGTGATGAGGAAGAGTAGAGAAGGCATATATATTTATCAGCAGAAAAGAAAAAGAAGTAACATTAAACGTGATGCTAGTCAAAAAAAGAGCGTATTACAAATACCTGTAAACTAATAAAGTAAAACTTTAAGATGAAACGGACAAATTTTTAAAAATATTACTTATCAAAACTCGACTTGGAGGGGAGGGCAACATACATAACCTAAACATCTGTACCCCCATAATATGCTGAAATTAAAAAAAAAAATCTGACAAAGTAGATAACCTACATACTTTAAATGTTTTCAAAAGTTTAAATTCATGTTGAAATTCTTTTAAAAACTTAATCCTGTGCTTACTTGGTTTCTCTAGGAAATTCTCCCAAGCATTCAAGAAAGAAATAATTTCAATCACATATAAATATTAAAAAAACAAAATATGTGAGTCTAGCATAATCTGGATCTTAAAACTCAAAAAGACACTATAAAAAATAAAAGGACATGCTCACTCATAAACTATTGTAAACATAATATTAGGAAATTGAATCCAGATATGTATAAATAATGATACACATTACCTAAGAATAATATCTCAAGAATGAAAAACCGATACTGTGGCAGATAGATTGATATAAATCATTATATTTACAGATCAAAGGAGAAAAAGCATATCTTATAGAGACAGAAAAATTGCTTCAAAACACTCAACATTTATCTATATTAAAAGAAAGTGCCAAACTAAGAATAAAAGGGAATTTCATTAATTCTAGTAAATCTTACTGGCAAATGAAGTACAGCAAATATAGTATTAAAAAACATTAACTGGTGATATAGCACCTCTTGTATATTCCTGGATAGAGCTGGAACGCATTCTACTAAGTGAAGTATCCCAAGAATGGAAAAACAAGCACCACATGCACTCTCCATCATATTGGTTTTAACTGATCAACACATAAGTGCACATATAAGAATAACATCTATTGGATGTCGGGCAGGGGGAAGGGGGAGGAGGGAGGAGGGGACGGGTATATGCATACACAAAGAGTGCAATGCGCACCATCCGAGAGATGAACACGCTTGAAACTTGGACTTGGTGGGGTGGGGTGGGGCGCAAGGGCAACATACGTAACCTAAACATCTGTACCCCCAAAATATGCTGAAATAAAAAAAAAAGCATTAACATTTATTTCCTTCAGGACCAGAAACAGGGCAATGATGTGACCATTACCACTGCTATTCACTTTTATATCTCATGTCTGAGCCTCAAACTAGGGAGAAAATGATATTAAAGACATAAGAATTAGAAATGAATACATACATAGAATTATTATCATAATTTTAGTTGCTATGATTGTGTTCATAGAAGATCCGCAAGAATCTATAGATGAATTCAAGAGATAAATCATTACATAAATTATTATAATTATTAGAATATCATTTAAATTATTGAATAGGTTATTAACTGTTGTTGAATATAAAACCATCATACAAAAATAAATTTTAATCCTACATTCTAGCCATAAATAAGGAAACAAATTAAATACAGCCCACTGTACCATCAAAAATTATGAATTATCTAGTAATAAGTCTAACAAAGTTATGAATTCTTCTAAGAGGCAGTAATATAATTTTACTGAAAAAAAGAGACCCAAAGTGAGAGAAATGCTATGTTCAGAGATATGAACAGTCAATATTTTAATGTTACTGTTTCTGCCCAAACTGGTGTGAGGAGTTAATGTTATCCCACTCAAAATCCCAATAAATATTTTAGTATATTGGTAAAATAACTCTAAAATTTTTATGAATATTTATGACCAATAATAATTAAGATATACCTAAAGAAAATAATAACAAAGTGAAAGACTTGCTCTATGAGGTGCCATTGCTTATTATAAAGCAATAGTAATTAAAACTGTGATACTGACGAATAATTCAATAGAATAAAATGGCAACTCCAGAAATAGACACATACATATAGATTCAAATTTTCACAAAGGTGACATTGCAAATCAATGACAAAGAGATAGACTTTCAATACATAGTGCTGAAGGAATTGGTATTTGTACAAGAAAAAAATTGAAATTGATCAACTACTCAACATCATACACACACACACACAAAATTCCTAATAGATTAAGTGAGGGTATGAGAATATCTTCATAATCTTAGAAGGCAAGCTACAAACAGCACTAACCATAGAAAAGAAAATGAATACACTTGGTCATATTATAATTAAAATTTCCTCATCATAAGACACTATATGTGAAAATGCAAATGAGATTTGAAATATGTGTAACTGACAAAAGGGCCTCTATTCAAAATTTATAGACATTTTATAATTCATTAAGAAAAGACAGAAACCGAAAGAAAAAATAACAACAAATTTAAATAAAGATTTTTACCTAAGATTAAAGTCAGTGGCCAATTAAAAGGGGACTCAAACTCATTTGTAATCAGAAAATTGCAAATTAAAGCCAAATTAAAGTAACCATACCCTTGCCAGATTGGCAAAAATTTAAAATCTGACAAATACCTGTGGGTGTTTGGGTTGGGGTTATAAAAACAATTATACACTGCTGTTGGGAGTCTAAATTTTTACAGCTTCATAAAAATTCATTTGACATTATTTTGTAGTGTTGGCACTCTATATATTCTATGACCAATAAATTTTGGTACTAGATATTTACCCTAGAGAAATGTGTGTTTATGTGGACCAGGGTACCAGTATAGAAATGTTAATAGCAGCATTGCTCAAAATATCCTCAAACTGGAAATGCAGTGATGTCAGTCAAGACCAGAGTGGACTAAAAAAAATGTAGTATGTTCATATAATGTAAATTTCTATACATCAGCAAAAATGAATGAATGCAGTTGCACACAACTTAGTAGATCTTAACATAAATTTGAACAAAAAAAGGAAGACACAAAATAAAACATACAGAATAATTCCATCTACATAAAGTATAAAATATGTAAAACTATAATCACTGTGTGTATGAATTTAAATGAAATTATCTGATAAATCAAAATATATGTCTATAGGGTAGGAGAGGTCAGGAGGGGGATCCAGGGGGACACAAGGGCCTTTGGCATGCCGGCTTCATTCTAACCTAGACTGATGTTAATTCTACAATGATTCAACTATACATTTTTATGTATGATCTCAGTATAAACATTTTATTTTAAATAAAGATTATATCACATCCTCCAGAAAATAAATAAGGACTTTGCCCTGGAAATGGTTACAATCTAATAAGGGATAAACTTGAAAGTACAATTACTTGGTTCTGGCTGAGTGTAATAAACACTGTAAGATAGGACTATCCATTGTTCTGCCATGTCACACAGAAGTGACCAATTAAATCTTAACTGTGTCTGAGGCAGAAGACTGAGTACTAAATAGCTTGCTCTTTCTCACACTTCCTATAATCCCAGTGCCCCTCTGACCCTTTCATGCAAAAAGATAGGAAGGCGGCTATTGTTTAAATATTGTTAGTATAGGAATAAATATTCCAACTTCTTGACTTTCAAGATTAAAAGTCTTGAACCAGTTATAAATCAGGAAATATTAAAAAGGATACATGATCATAAAAATCTAGTTTTATTCCTAACCAGGGATAGATTCTATTATCTGGGAGTAGAAATGCAATTGGATAAGAATCACGTGCTCACTGTTGGTCTGTGTCTATATTCCAAAGTTAGCTTGTGAATCTCAGTACCAAGAGTACCTGTCCCTCCCCAGTCATTTCTGGAACTCTGGCAGTCAGAAGTTTTACCAGTGTTCTTTGTGTCTCACTAATGTGAAAGCGATAGAGCACGAATGGCTGCAGGGGATGGTGGAGACAATGTGAATGTTTACTTTGCTCTGGATCCACCTGCAGTCCCAAAGTGACACAAAACAGCAACCAACTCTTCCCTTGTCTGTGGAAGGGGACACAGAAGTTAGCAGAAAGAGGGGCCCTGAAGACCAGAAGAAGAGTGTGAAATAGAACCTGGCACTTCAGAAGAAATAACAAAGGTTGGCCCATTCTATCCCTCTATATCTTCATCTTTGTGCATTGCTTGCTTAAAAGGGATACATTTCAGGTAAGATGGTACAAACGGAAATCTCAATAGATACCAGTATAAGACAGAAATAGATAAGATTGGAAAAGACATCCTCCTCTAACATTTATGTTAGCCTCTTCACAACTTAGTATAGAACCCCAGAAAAAGAAAGGGGAAGACTGGAGAGAGAGTGAAAGAATTTAAAATGTGAATTAGTTAATAAAACAGAAATTTAGAAAATCTACTTGGAAATTGATAGCTGAAATTTTCTATGCCAGGTGCAACAGAGGTTTGGAATCAGCAATTAAACTGAGTTACATAAAACAAAGAAAGTTATACTGCATACACTTGAGCTTGGGGCCATTATGTTTTTAACTTGCAATGCATCCAACAATTTCAGTCTCAGTTTTCGGCATTTTGTTGTTGATTTCAATGGTTGCTCTGGAAACAACGTTTTCCAGGCTGTGATGAAATGTCTGACTGAGGCTTCCCATATAGAGCCAATGTTTACTTGTGCAATCTTAATTCAGAAAAAGCTATGCAAGATGGACTCTGTAATTTGACCATTTAGACAAAGTCTTTCTCTTTCTTGATGCATTTACAATAGCTTGTAATTTTAGCTTCTCCCATTGCAAAGAAATTCCCTTGTGCTTAACCATTTAAATTTCGGGGAAAGGTAATTAAGGAATGATTTTCTTATGGTGATACTTGTGGTCTTGTCAAATGAATCAGCTACTAGCGTGGCAGTAAAGGTTGCATCCAAACTGAGCATGCTTTACAATAATGGAAGCAGATGGTTTACCGAGTTAGGGAATGAGAACTGATTATTGATTTGCTATCCTTGTAACGACATCAGTGGAGAGTGATAATGGAGTGTACCACTTAGAACAGAGTAAATAGCCATTTTTATATTACTTGCTTTCTTGCAAATTGGCTACTAGCGGTGAGAGTAAAATATATGGCTGTCTCATATCTTGAAGCACTAAACAAATTGCACTAGAGGAATGCAATGAAGCACAGTAGAACATTTGCTGATATTTATAACTTGAGCTCAGGCTAAAATTTCCACATTAAAAAGTTCACAATTCTCTCCGTTTATTTTCCACAGTCATTTGGGTATTACTTCCTCAATTTTTAGCTGCTGCAGTTATTTTGGAATAATGCATAATTGTTTTTTACCTCACAACACTGAAGAAGTACTCTGGGGCTCTTATCAATTTGTCTTCTCAATGAAAAAATATAAGCTACTTTCTGAGTTTGTATTTCTTGAAAAAGAATCCACAGCAAAATAATAGAAAGAAGTATCAAGATACAGGAATGTAACTTTAAAACTGAAAATTCAAGAATGAAGACAGTACTGATTTTGGAATGAAACTTGGGTTTTCACTTTGTCTTTCTTTAATGATAGCTTTTCTCCCACCCTTTCCTTTCATGCAGTTGGCATTCTGTCAGGAGAAGCTACCTAGCTGTGCTTATCTCTGAGCCTCGTTTCCAACAACATTTTTCTTTCTTCCTGTTGGAGGTGCTCTGAGCCTGCATACATTTTGCTGTTAATTATATTTGTAAACTAGATTGTTTTGTGTGATACTGGACTACACAATTCACTTATGCCAAGATAAAAGGTGTTTCTGTGATTGGCATCCACCACTGAAATAGCCAGAAAGGTTATTTTTGGATTTTGGAACTATTTTGGCCTCTAACCAGGAGAGTGGATTTCAATCCAGAAATTAGTTTACTCTCCAGTTGCAGTAGCGATATCACTAGAACAGGGTTCTCTATCCCTGTCATACCAATCTGGAGGTCCACTTTCTATCCTCATACAGAGAAGCCAGGTAGTTGGAGAGAGTAAGCACATTCCCTTTTCCCATTATTGCCCTCAAACGTCATTGAATAAATGAGTGGATACGGATATGAAGAAGAGAATCTAAAGACCATAGGCAAGGATTCATGAACAGTAAGTGTTTTCTTACTCTGATCTATTGGTGGTAGCTTCCTGAACTCTTCTATAGAGAAAGATTATGAGGATATACCTAAGCTCAGCAAAAGTGCAGTGTCATAATGAATAAGTGATATCTGCCTACACATAGAATATGGAATAGTGTGTATCACATTTCCGACATATGACACATAAGAATCTCTTGCATTTATTTGAAGTGTCATAGCTGTTGGAGCATTTGCAAATGTTGCATATAATCCAATCAGCATTTTGAAGACAAATCATATGCTTCATTTTTTAACACAGGACCTCAAGAAGGAGGCTTAGGATATATTGCCAGGGTGATACAGATATTGTGTAGTAGTTTAGAGATTTCTTATGTTCCCTGTAACTCAACATATGCTAGTACAATCAGGCTTTTATTTTGCTCATAATCTTACCATGAATGCTTTACTTTGAGAGAACCAAATCCCTCAGGCAAATTTGAAGTAGAGAAATACACTCACTGCATGTTCAGGTTTATTCCAATGTTGGTTTCCACAAAGTCCTCTCTTTCTCTCTCTTCTCTCTGGGGTCTTATTTCATAGCACTTACTTTTATTTGGAAATCGATGGCTATTCCTCCAAAATTTTTTACTTTACCTTGAATTCTAGAGCTTGTTGATGATGGAAAAAATGTTTTTATTAACAGTTCATTTTAATTTATTACTTTTTCCTGTCATACAAGTATTATTGTTCTTGTCTTCAGCCAAAAATAGTAACTATCACTGGTCATTCAGCCATGCTCTCACCATAAAACCCAAACTTTTTTATAATGAACATATATGTATATTAAAAAGCTTCTGCACAGCCAAGGAAACTATCACAAGAGCAAACAGACACCCTACAGAATGGGAGAGAATATTCGCATGCTACACATCCAATAAAGGGCTGATAACTGGAATCTGTATAGAACTCAGGAAAATCAGCAAAAAAAATCAAATGACCCCATTAAAAAGTGGGCAAAAGACATGAAAAGAAACTTTTCAAAAGAAATAGAATAATAACAGAATAAAGAATAAAGACAGAATAAAGACAGAATAATGGCCAACAAACTTATGAAAAAATGCTCAACATCTCTAATCATCTGGGAAATGCAAATCAAAACCACAATGAGATATCACTTATCTCCAGAGAGAATGGCCTTTATCAAAAAGTCCCAAAACAATAAATGTTGGCGTGGATGCAGAGAAACAGAAACACTTATACACTGTTCGTGGGACTGCAAACTAGTGCAATCTCTGTGAAAAGCAATATGGAGATACCTCAAAGAGCTACAAGTAGAACTACCATTTGATCCAGCAATCCATTACTGGGCATCTACCCAAAGGAACAAAAGATACTCTGCAAAAAAGACATCTGCACTAGAATGTTTATAGCAGCACAATTCACAATTGCAAAGATGTGGAAACAACCCAAGTGCCCATCAATACATGAGTGGATTAATAAAATGTATGTATACCATGTATATGTATACCATGGAGTTCTACTCAGCCACAAAAAACAACAGTGATCTAATCTCTTGTATTAACCTGGATAGAGCTGGATAGAGCTGGAGCCCATTCTACTAAGTGAAGTATCACTAGAATGGAAAAACAAGTACCACATGAACTCTCCATCAAATTGGTTTTAACTGATCAACACATATGTTCACATATAGTAGTAACATTAATCTGATGTTAGATAGGCAGGAGGGGGAAGGAGAGGATGGGTATATTCATACCTAATGGATGCAGTGCGCACTATCTGGGGGATGGACAAACTTGAAGCTCTGATTTGGGTGGGACAAAAGTAATATATATAACCTAAATATTTGTACCCCCATAATATGCTGAAATAAAAAAAATTTTTTAAAATTATAGAATATATTTTCTGATCATAGTGGAATTAAACTAGAAATAAATACCAGAAAGATAAAATGAAAACCTCCAAAAGTTTAAAATTAAAGCAAAAATACTTTTAAATTGCCAAGGGATAAAAGAGGAAATAACAAAGGAACTTATAAAATATTTCAAAATGAACAATAATGAAAAAATGACATATCAGTATGAAGAAGTACTTATGAGAAATTTATAGATTTAAATGCATATTTTAGAAAAGAAGAACAAATGAAAAAATCAATGAACATTCATCTCAAGAAGTTAAAACATAGATATAAAAATCCTAAATAAAATATTACAAATGAAATCCTAGGATATATAAAAAAGCCAATACATAATGACTAAGAGGGGTTTATTCTAAGAATGCAAGATTAGTTTAACATTTGAAAATAGTATAATTCACTACACTAACGAAAAAAATGGGAAAAATGCATATGGTTATCTCAATCTACACAGAAGAAACTTTAAACATAAAATTTAATAATGCTCACAATCAAAAAAAACCAACTCTCAGTAAATTTGAATCAGATGAGAGGTTCTGTAATCTATTAAAGAATATCTATGAAAAAACCTCCAGCTAATATCACACTTAATGGAGAATGGTGTATACTTTCTTTTTGAATTTGGAAACAAGTCAGTGATGTCCATTCTTATAACTTAATCACTACCGATGTACTGGAGTTCAAAACATGTTGTTTTGTTTCTTTGCTTACTGGAGTGATGCTTTCTCACTCTTTCTCTCTCTCTAAAAATGCTTTTTAGCTATTGCTCAGATCACCTCTGTGAAGTAAATTTAAAAAATGACTTAGAAATGCATCATTTCTTTTCAAACTCAATGAGTTCTTAAAGAAAAAAATATAACAAGTTTTCATAAATGGCTTGTACGTGAATATTTTCCTTCTCTGAAGCATTTCAAAATTCTTCTTTCCCTCTCTTTATTCTAGTACTGGGAACAAAAGGAGAAATATGTGCTAACTTAAAAAAAAAAAAAGCTTATTTCGGATTCCTAAAGCTATATTAATGCATTTATGGGAAGTCTTTTTAATTAAAGACACTCAATATTTCTTGGTGCAATGTACCTGCTCAGAAAATAGAAAAACACTGAAGAATTAATTTGCAAGTGCATGTAGGAGAAGTAGCAAAATTCCTTGGCAGGGGTGAGATGGCAGGATTGTTCCATCATTTCTATCAGTCCAGCCATTGACCTAGGAAGGCATAAACTAAAGAAAAAAGTCTTTTGGTTAAGAACCATTGAAAATTTCATTCCTTCTGTTGGGGTATTTCCCTTATTTCATCTAATTTTTTTGAGTCATGTAAGACACTTGGTAATAATATTGCCTCACAGGGGTGAAAACTAAGACCTTGAAAGCTTAAGGAAATTGTTGGAATCTCACAGGCAATTGAGACTTGAGAAATGCCATACAGCCTACGTGTCAGGAATATAGATTTGGGGAACTATTTACATTTTTACAAAGGTTTTCAGAAAATAAAGATTGAAGGCACATTTATCAATTCATTTTATTTGGCCAGCAAATTTGACAAAATGTCTTAGGCATTTATGATTTTAAAAATATCAGCAAGATCCTCAAACTGATCAGGAACATCTATGAACAATCTTTAACATCAGACTCTACAGTGAAAAACAATGTATATTCCCTTAAAGATCAGGAACAAGGCAAAATTGTCCATGCTCACCACTTCTATTCAATATTATACTGATTAAAAGTTAATTGGAAATCCTGGCCAGCACAATAACACAAGAAAAAAAAATAAAGTAATTTAGATTGGAACAGAAGAAACAAAGCTGATAGATAATATATCATTTATATAGAAGATCCTAATTTATCTACCAAAAAATTCTACTTTCTCTCTTGAAGGAGATAGGGCTGGCTTTATAGGCATGCAACCTGTGTCGTTGCACAGGGTCTCATGCTCAGAAGTGCCTTGCACTTCATTTAATCCTCTGTTACCGCTCTCTTGAAATTTGAACAAATGGCTGCAAATTTTTATTTTGCACTGAGCCCTGTAAAATACGTTGTAGGTCTTCGCAGGAGACAAGGTTAATATATAAAATCCATTGTATTCCTATAAACCAAAATGAAAAAAATTAAACGATAAAAGATTAAAAACTGTAGTAGATTCAAAATACACAAATGATCCAAGAATAAGATTTGTAAAATATGTGTGAGACACCAAAAGGTATAAAACTTTGCAAATTAAATAAGACCTAAACAAATGGAATATATATCATTTTTATGAGTTATGAGTGTCAGTATTTTTAAGATGTCAGATATTCTCAAATTGACCTATAGATTCAGCATAATCTAAATCAAATCCCTGTAAGCTTTATTGTAAAAACTGGCAGGCTTATTCTAAAATTTATGTGGAAATGTAAAAATTTTGGAATACCCAAAATAATATTAAACAAAATGACCAAATTTGGACAATTTAAACTATCTTATTTCTAGACGTAAATAAAGCTATGGTAATTAAGATCATATGGTAGTTGCATAAAAATTGACAAACAGAGCAATGGGGCAGAATAGAGAGCCCAGAAATAGACTCACATTTCTGTGGTCAATTGATTTTTAACCAAGGCCACAAAGCTTATCAATAGGGAAAGGAGAGGCAAGTCTTTTCACCGAATGATGCTGGAACAACTATGTTTTATTAAAAGGAAACTTAACTCATACCTCTCATTATTACCTTTCAAATATTAATTGAAAAGAAATATAGATATAAACATAAAAGTTAAAAATATAAAGCTTTCAAGAGAAAACATAGGACAAAATCAGTGTGACCTTGGGGATAGGCACATATTTTATAAGCAAGACTCAGATTTATATATAAGCCTGACTTGTTACAAAAAACAAAGATGATAAAATTAATTTCATCAAAATCAAAGATGTATGCTCTTTAAAAAACAATTTTCAGAAAATAAATAACCAAGCCACAGACTGGGAAAAAATATATATGATACATATATATGATAAATTATCTGTATTAAGAATAAATAAACTCCTGTAATTCAATAATAAAAAGATAAAAAACCCAATAAAAATGGGAAGTATACTTAAACAGTTATTTTACAAAGGAAGATATATGAATGGCCATCAAGAAAATAAAAATGTACTAAGAATCATTACTCATCAGGGAAATGAAAATTAAAACCACAGTGAAATACCATTACACATTAAGCAAATGAATAAAATAAAGAAGGAAGATAACAACAGATATTGGCAAGGATGTGAGCAACTGGAAATTTTATGTATTACCAATGACAGTGTAAAATTATCCATCGTCTTTAGCAGTCAGTGTGGCAGTTTTTCATAAAGATAAGCATATTCCTGTCCTATGACCCAGTAAGTATTAATAGTTTATCTAGATATGATCCCAAGAGAAATAAAAACTTATGTCCACAAAAAGAGTTAGATAAGAATGTTAATAGCAGTTTTACTCATAATAGATAAAAACTGGAAGAAAGCCAAGTATATAGCAACAAGATGTGGGTAAAATTATTTTTTGGGTACATTCATAAAAAATGAAATGCTACATAACAATAGAAAGAACTATACTACTGTTACATGGAAAAACCTAGATGAACCTCAAAAACCCTATATTGAAAAAAATAAGGCAGACACAAAAAGGTACTATTATTCCATTAACATGAAGTTCTAAAACGCAAAACTAATGTAAAGGAATAAAATCATCATGTTAGTTGAGTCTGGGGGGTTGGAGTAGAGAGGTAAGGGAATAAAGAATCTTTCTGGTGTGAAGATATTGCTTTATACTTTGATAGGCTCTAGGTTTTACAGTGGTTTGTAGCATTTGTAGGGTTTTTTTATTTGTTGTAAATATTCTCACTATGTCTAGTTTTAAACCGCCAATGGTTTAACAGCTGGCTTGCAAAATGTTTGAATAGTAATTGGTCCTTATAAGCTGGTTCCAGCAAACCGCTGAATACTGGTGTACACAATTACCAAAGCCCATCAAACTGCACCCTGAAGATCTGTACATTTCATTGCAGGCAAATTATACTCTAATAAAAAGTATAAGGAAATAAGAATTTATCTACTCTGCAAGATAGTCTAACTAAGCACAATTGTCTCTAAAAACCACACATACAATCTAGATTATTTTTGCATTGTTTTGCATAGAATCTCCTGGAGGATAGTTACTTTATATTGTTTATCTACTCTTTAAGAAAATAAATTTTTATTAATATTATACACTAGACTTGGATCCAAGTGGATTAGATCCAAATACCAGCTTCTGCCTACTTTCATGCTAGCTCACAGGACTATACCTAGGCAGGTAATTCATAATTCTTTTTGAGAGAGTCTAGTTGCTTGACCAAATACTTTTCTTAGGAATTTGGAATTGGCTACAGTCAGATACCAAGACACCATTTCTTTGCTAGAGATAAATTTTTCCTAAAGTAGATTTTGATCAAGGCATCCACTAAAGACCATGTACTAGCTGAAGTTACGAAGTCAGTTACAGATTGAACATGACAGAGCAGAAGCACGAAGAGAGAAACACTGTAAGTTGAAATCCATACAACATTAAGATGATGATAATCATAGGTACCATCTATTGTGCTATTACTTTATGCTTTAATAAAAAAGGTTTTGTTATATACAAACTTATTCAATCATTACTAGATTACGAGCATAGAGAAAGTTTGGTTCAGACAGGAAAATAGAGTCATTATACACATTAAGGAATTAAGGCATTTATTATATGAATGAAACTTTATGTAAATATGGGAGGTGGGAAAGGGAAAGTCTGGAAGGAGAGAGTGGGAGAGGATCAGAGAAATCATCACTAAGCAGTCAGCCTGGAGCACTGGTACAGATGGACAAATCAGAGCCTGCAAACAAAGGCAAGAAGCCAAGCACATGTGTACACTGAAACGGGGCTGCAAAGGGGCAGCTGCATACAGTATGGGAGACTGTTGCCCGTGTGCAGCGATTGCTTTCGTGAGTCCATAGCCACTGTTGGTTATCAGGTCCAGCAACTAGTAAAATGAATGCAATGTGGAATGGAAGATAGAGAGGAGAAGTTAAAACCTGCCAGGCATTTCCACCACTCATCCATCACCATGTCTGATAATGGTGATCTTCTGAAAGAAGTGACTTATGCTTCATTTGACCTTCTTAATTCTGATCAAGTTCATCTTTTGGCCAACTCTAACCTGGAACCATACAGTGATGGGAATATGGAGAAACATAAATCTTTACTTTAGTCAAGTATAATATATTAATACATAAAACAAAGCAACATAATATAATTTCCCCATTTTACAGTTGAGGAAACAAAAGCTCAGACTGGTTAAACCATTTGTGTCAGGTTGTTATATACTTAGTAAGCGTCTGAGCTGTAGCTCGAACCCAGGTTCATCTGATGCCAAACTCTGTTCCTTACCACCATTTCATGATTAGGATAAGTCTATATGTACTTCAAGGGTTTTCTTGTTCCAGTTCTACATTATCATATTTAACCAGTTTTCTTAAAGGATATGTACCTTGTAACCAAATAACCCTATGTACAATTGTTGTGAAGATTAAATAAGGCCCAATGTACACTATTAGGGTGATGGATACACTAAAATCCCAGACTTCCTTAGAATTCATCCATGTAACAAAAAACCATTTGTACCTCTAAATCTATTGAAATAAAAAATAATAAAAATAAATATAAAAAAGAGAGAGAGAAAGTACTTTTAATGATACTTTACCAGTGAGCTCTGGGCACCTTGTAGCTATTGACGTAATAATGTTTTTGATGATGATAAATGCTTTTCACCTTTAGGAAGCTCAATAAAGAAAAAAGCATGGGTCAGGGATTCTGGACTCAAGTTTAGCTTTGCCACTTAATATATCTGCTCTAGTCACAAGCTGTGAATTTCATTTTCTTTTTAATCTATAAATAAGAATAATACTCTCTTCTTTGACTACCTCCAGGATTTTTATGAATATCAAATGAAATGAAATATCTAAAGGTTTCGCTTTTAAAACAATTAAGATATTCACAAAACACAAGAAGCCACATCTCTTGATCCCTGGGCTTGAGCTTTTTCAATTACCCTGTGCTGCCTTTGAGAGCAATTAGGGCTTTTTTCTACTGAAAGCCTCTAACTGTAATAATCTTTAATATCCAGGGAGGTTTTGAAGAAGACACAAGAAAAATGTATGAAAAATACAATATACAAACAAAAATGAAGCTTTGCTACTATCGTACCACTTTTTTTTGGTGGTTTCCTTTTGAAAACATAAGAAAGGTAAGCTCGTTGTTATGTCTGCCTACCCCCACCCTGTGTACCTCCAGCCCCATCCTGATGAAGCTTTGGGTTGGGGTACCTCTACAAATCCCGTGAAACATACCGCTGTCTTGGTGCTATGCCTCAGCACCATGTGCAGAGGGAGATCTCAGGGTGGTTATCTTTCGAGTTCCCCAATCCTTTAAAGAAGCTATATTTCTAATCTGTGGCATGAAGACCTTTTGCTTATCCTGTTAGATTAAATCACAGGCCTCCTTATCAGTGCAGAGCTGAGAGAAGCCTTGCAAACTGAATATAGATTTTACCTGTGAGCAGCATGAAACAGTCAACTGAAACTAGTGCAACATTGCAAGTAACACTCACTGTTGGTCTGGGTGTTTCTCTGACCACAACCCACACCAGTATTCAGGATGCAGTCGTGCCTCCTCCAAATTAAGAATTTAGCAACATCTCAGTTTTAAAGAACTCATAGAGGAAAGTCATTTATACTGAAATCTTTGTTGTGGTTAAAAAAATATTAAAAAGGGAAATGGGTGCCTTATTGAGTCATCATACGTAGACCAAGACTTTTATCTGGCCTGGGCTGTTTTTCCTCTAAAATGTTGATGAGGTCTGAAGAAAAATAAGACCCAAGACAAGTATCCACACTGCGTGTGATATCTCTTAACAATTTGTACTTCCACACTGACCACACCATGCGGGGTAGGTGGCATGACCTGGTAAAAGGGATGTGGACTTTTTGACCAGTTAGACTTAAATTCCTGGTCCACACTTCTTTTCTGGGTAACCCTAAGGATGATCTAACTTAAGCTTTTCTTTTGAGAAACATTGACTACCTCACAGTTCCTCAATTTCTGTTTTTTATAAATGTATATAAAATAACTAGCTTATATTCTGATAACGAGTAAGAGCTGAGTATATCTTTGCCTCTTCTCTTTCCTTTCCTTCCTCCTGGAAAGGTGCGTATGGAGAGAGACCAGCTTTGTGAACCAGTTATTGGCTTGTGAGTTATAATGTATAGGATCCTCTGAGAAGTTTCTTAAGGACGCTTTCGTACCTAAGCCTCTGGGCCCCTCAAAACAAAGTCAATCTAGGCATAGAAAAGTGAGGGTTCCTATAGCTATATTCATATGTGATGATATCGAATACAAATCAAAGACAGAACAGATTGTGTTAATCACAACATATGCACCCATAAGCATGCAAATTGGCATCGGTGAGAACTGAAGTTCCCAGTGGCCCCCAGGCATCCTGAAAGGAAATGTGGAGTATCAAATTTTCTCCAAACATAAAAAGGAGTCAGGTGTTAGGTACCTGAGCTAATTATACAAAAATATTGCCTAATGCTAATTCAAGTATTTTCTGATTAGCAGTCAGTGCAACAGCTCTACTCTAATAAACTGATGATCAGGGGGAAATGGGAGCTTTCAGAGAGAGGGAAAGGCTCTTCGGTCCGAGGGCCATTCTGAGGTCTGCCAGTACAAAGGCCTCCTTTGTCTGGATAGCCTGGTTTTCATAGCACTGAGAGAAAGCTCTGCATATCCAGAAATACCTTTTAGGATCATATAAATTATAGAGGTTGCTCAATCTATAATTCATCTACAACTCATGGACATCTCTCCTCTGCTGCCCTGATTTGTCCTGCATTGCATTCCTGGGGCAGTTAATGTGTTTCTGTCCTTCCGTTCTCTGCTTCAGGATTGTGGAACTTTTGGACCCTACAAACCACACTTCTGCAGGAGTGATACTGCAAGGCCCGAGGAAGAAAAATAGACTTGCTCCTGTTTCTTGTTTTGTATGGGGTTCTTTTCTGCTTCCCTTTCTTGTGATCATCACCCCATCAATGCTTCTTCACCCTTGCAGCATCAGCTGCTTCTCATAGGAGCTGTTGGATCTGGTTTGCAGTTTTTCCAACATTCATAGAATTGGCCTGAGCAAGCCCCCTCAAACACATCCACATCAGCTATCTGGCCTTCAATACTCAGAGGTCTGGGTTTCAGGTCCACAGAACCCCTCCTGGTACCCAGAGCTTCCAGCACCCGCCATGCACTAGTCCATCCCCAGATATCTATGTTTCAGCTCCAAGCATCCTCTCCTCCAGGCTTTAATATGTACAACTTCCTGCCCTTGTTCCCCAACCCAATCATGATAGCTGCTTCCTGTAACTATTACTTTAAAAATCTCTTTTTACCCTTTTGGTCACCAACTTAACTTTATACCTAGTTAATAATCTTTATAGTAAATTATTGTCATTAAAATTGCTAATGTAAATACAGATCATCCAAGACCAGACTTGCAGATTGGTTTGGGAATGTTTTTGAGTTTGAATGAAGAGCTGAGCTCCCTGCCAATGGGAAATGGGATGCTAGTAATGTATGGCATGTAGTGGCATCACAGTCAACCAAAGTGTCACCTGAGCTAAATAGTGATGCTGTGCCTACTTCCTGTCTGCCTCCTGGGATTCTAATGAGAGAGTTCATTTTGGGGATCTCTTGGAAAGAACATTATAACTACCTATGGCTTTCCTTGGCTATCAGAATAAAATCCAAAGTTTTTCCCTGGGCCTTTACTTCTCTGTAGTATCTGGTCCCTTTCCAATGTTATCTACCCATTTCCCCCTTGTTTACAAACCTCCCGCCTTCCTTCTGACCCTCATGGGAGGAAACTCTGCCCCATCAAGGGCCTTTACCATAATGGTTCCCTCCAGTTGGAATGCTCTTCACCCAGATCTTTGTGTGGCTGGCTGCTTCTTCTCATTAGACATGATGTAGCTCAAATGCCACTTTATTGGAAAGTCCTTCTCTGACCAGAAAAATACTGCATCTATCTGGGAAAGGTGGTCATCACCTTGACACTTTAATGTCACTTAAATTAACTGAGAAAAAATTAGGAAAACATTAATCCTATTTCAAAGGGATATTCAAGGGAACATACAATTGTATATAATTGTTTATGTAATCAAAACTTTGCTACCTAGTTTCAGATGTGTTCTTTATACACACACACACACGCACACACACACACACGTGTGTGTGTGTATGTGTGAGTGTAAATGAACCGTGCCTGTAGGATCTTTATCAACTTAACATGTTTGTACCAATTTTTGCCCTGGGCATTCTTCTAAAACAGAATTGTGCCTATTGGGAATAATGTTCATTGCATATACAAATGCCTAGAATTAGTACTGGTTGTAACTCAACAAGAATTGTGCAATTTCAAAGTAAATTGAAAAATTATAAGTAAATAACACATAAGAAAGTGTGGAAAAATTAGATATTTGGATAGGCAAAGTTGTTGAAAGGGGTCTTTAAAGTGATAGATAGTTAACAAAAAACACTTGGAATTTACTACCACTGTTTATAACAAGAGAAATATGGAAAATAGATTAATTTGTGGATGCTCTTCTTTTTTTTTTAAGAGATGGGGTATCACTCTGTTGCCCAGGCTGGAGTGTGGTGGTGAAAACAAAGCTCATTGCAGCCTGGAACTCCTGGATTCCAGTGATATTCCTGCTTCAGCCTCCAAAAGTGTTACAGGTGTGAGCCACCACACCTGGTTTCACGGATGCCCTTTTAATATTAATATAAGAAGAAATTTGCCCACTACTGGACAAGAGAGAGGATGACATTTTAAGTTAGAGTATCTCCTTGCCTCCTGGTTCTGGCAGCTTCTGACATGCTCTGGAAGCCCTCAGCACTCCCCAGAGGTACTGGGCAGCCCTTATAGATGTTCATCACATGCCAGATATCGCCATGGTTGAGAGCATTTGGAATCCTGCAATTGACACAGCTGGGGAAGCTGGGAGTAACAAAAGCAGGGAGAAACAGGGAAAGGTTGGCAGTTAGAAAAGGAAAACACAGCTTTCTTGGCAGGTACTAGTTAGATGATGCATGGTAAGAGATTCCCTGCTCATTCACTAAGCTTAATTGCTCAGCCAGGCAGCCTTCTATTCTGCCAAAAAGTCAGAGTGAAATTCAGGCTAAGAAACTTTTTCTTCTCCATTCTGGAAGAGTTCTAGGCATAAGACTGGTTTACTTTTCTTGCAACTCCTAATATTCATCTCAGCATACCTCAGAGACATGTTACATAAACACAGGTGTTAAAAACTCCTGGAATACAATGTCATGTTGTTAACATCGAAAGTGTAGATCATTTCAGTGATGTGTATTAAAATGCCAACAGAACATTGAGAACTCTGGCCTAACCGCTTCACCAGCCACTCCCCACTACCACATATTAAACACTTACTATGCTTTATATTAATAATTAAATTATCCAAGAACTCAGTGTTCTCCATATTGGCTACTTTGCTTGGAAACTTGATAATAAGCTAGTTATTTGACCACACTAATATGGAACAGATTTAAACCAAAGTCTTCATTCCAGGTAGTCTGATTAAATTGGATTAAGATCAGATTAAAAAATTCATTTCTGAGAGAAAAATCCCCTGAGCAAAAAGAGACAGTAAATATATTAAATGTTCATAAAACAGGAAAAATTTAGATCTCTGTTAGGCTTATTTCTTTCTTACAATATTGTATTCTATTACAGATGTAAAAAATATTTTCTAAAGTGTAAACATCCATGGGAATGGTACAGATGAAAGATAGGGGCGAGAAAGATTTTGATGGTCTTTAGTAGATTATCTTTGAGTTGTGTGTTTTCTCTTCATTCTGCAATGTTGGTATCATTGAGCTTTCAAAGTGACTAGAGCCTTGAAAATTTAGAAACACTTAAGTCATTCAAATTTGTTTTTGAGTTTGGAGGATGGATCTTCTTATTCAAGAAAAGAAGAATGCCAAATCAGAGAGTTTAACTTATAACCTATACAATAGAACCTTCTATTTAGGTTAATATATCTTAAGTTTCCTTATCAATTTGTTTGACTTGTAATCAAGCAATAGCTCACTTTTTCAAAGAATTTAAGATAGTTAAAATAATTCATATACCTAGTAGATGCAGGAACTTTAAAACAGAGAAGAAAAATGGAACAGAAGGAAATGGAGGGTAGAAAATTAAGGTGGGACCAAAAATTAATTTAATGCAGTAATGGTTTGCTTATTCACTTACATTAGGTGGATAGCATATAGCATAGTTGGCTTCAAGTTTTCTAGCAACAAATGGGCATAAAGAAACATTATCGTTCACATGGTCCACAGTGGCCCAACATGGAATATGAACCAGTGAGTCCAGTAACGCAACTTTTATCTGATTATCAAAAGAAGACAAAACGTCTCCGGTAGGATTTTTAAAAGAAAGAACGCCCTGTAACATAATGAATAACATCTATTCTAAACCAGGATACATTTCAAAGAACTGCTTCACATAATGCCCCTCAACGTAGGCTATCAGCCCTCATGCAGTTATAAACACATTAAATCACTTGTAATTAACCTAAGAGAATTTGGGGTTGAATGATATCATGTAGTAAAAAAAATAGATTCTGAGGATCAGCTCAGAACAGAGGCCAATAATACATGATTTAGACCAGCAGTTCTTTTTTTTTTTTTATTTCAGCATAATATGAGGGTACAGATGTTTAGGTTACGTGTGTTGCCCTTGCCCCCCCCTCCCCCCTCAGTCCAGGTTTCAAATATGTCCATCCCATTGCGTGGTGCACATTGCACTCTTTGTGTACCCATATACCCGTCCCCTCCTCCCTCCTCCCCCCTCCCCCCTGCCCAATATCTAATAGATGCAATTCTTACATATGCACTTATGTGCTGATCCGTTAATACCAATTTGATGGTGAGTACATGTGGTGCTTATTTTTCCATTCTTGGGATACCTCGCTTAGTAGAATGTGTTCCAGCCCTTTCCAGGAGTATATAAGAGGTGCTATGTCACCA